>JAFFZH010015569.1:0-36244 GCA_018420115.1 Euura saliciscinereae | reverse complement strand
GTCTGTCGGTATAGAAAATACTTTTACTGAAGTTAATCATGAGTTGTGTGTCGACTATTCGGGGTGGGTCAGATTAAGTTTGTGGAAACGGTAAAGTTTCCATTCAACTTTGAAAATAAAAAGGACGAAATGAAAAAGTAAAAGGTACAAGTTTGAAAAAAAGTTGACCAAACTCGATACCGTTTTCGTACCAGCAATGTTTCACCGATATATTGGTTGGTCCCATTCATCTATTGACCCGTTGTGTAATCGTCGATGACATACAAAGCCAATAGAATAATTTATACTAATTTCGACGATAAAAAAATAAGATAAAAAAAACTTCTTCATGTACTGTGTTATTATATCTATATTTCTCTTTTACTCCCAAGGGTTGAATTTCGAAGTGGAAAGTAATACCGTGTAAGAAAAAAACTTTTGATAACTTCATGTAAAAAGAAAAAACTGACTCACTCACTCTGCAGCAGATCCAGAATTGTTCTGATCAACTTCTCTGTACAGATGTAATATAAAACTCTCACTCGTCATGGTGGAATATAGCGGAAAAAATTCAAATACTTTTTACAAACAATTTTTTGACCAGCAAATTGGATTCGCCTTTCAGAATTCCGCGAATCTATACCGTAAGGTTCTTTTCAGCAACTCCTAAAAAACTTCTTGGATCCTGTTTCAATGAAAATTGGAATTTTTTTTGTGAATTTTTGCACCAACATATTGGATTTGCTGTTTCGAATTTTGCAAATCTAACTTCAGATTCGTTATTAGCTTCTCAAAATACCTTTGGGTAGAAATTTTCATCGAGATTAAAATATCACTAGATTTATTAGATTATTATAAAGAAAATATTATTACATTGGTTTACTTAGCGCCAATTATTTGATCTTCTTCGATTTTTAACAATCAATATCCACTTAATTATTAATAATGAATAAATTATTTAGATATTTTTAAACTAATCTATTAATATCATACTGTTTTTTGTTTCTATTCTAATCCACTAATTTCGGGATGGCATCGAATAAATCTATTATTTGGGGAACGAATTGATCGATTTCTCTAATAAATGATCAATCGATCACAAAATAGTACACAGAATACAAATAATGCCTAGATTTTTCCAAATCTTAGATCCTTTTGATTCTGAATTCTCTATCACATTGGATATGCTCTTATTTCGGGGTTAAGTATACATGAAATTATTTTGACTTCTATGTATATCACATGTTATTTTGTTTACCTTCTTTTATCGAAGACATTTTCTTCAGTATTGAATAATTTTATATCCAATGTTCTAATTCTATCACAATGATTATATTCTATGATCTTGAATGATTTTATATCGATCATCATGTATCCTATATATTCTAAATCACATGTAATTTTATGATCGTCGAATCGATTATGGCACCAATATAAAATAATCGATTCGTAATCGGTCATCTTTATGCGGCCACGATCATTTAGCATTATGCTACACAGTTTAGCACGATGATTTCTCTCTATTTTTAGGATCTTCGACTCCTTCCTCTGTAACTTTCGTGATTCATGAAAGTCGAGAGATTTTAGCAGAATAATTAATTACCCATAGTCTAGACTTTAGACGTTAGAGAGAGAAAGAGGTCCTTCAGTCCCGTTCCATGCCGGGGAATCGAGTGTTCTTTTCATCCCGGGGGACTCTCAGTCTGCTTGATGAATTGAAATTGAAATTGGCGTACTCGGCCGTTAATAAGGACTCGATATTCTGATGCGATATAATTTTTTTTTTCGTGCTATTATATGCCTATAAAGACCTTTGAGCGTTAACCTTTCGAGTTTTAAACTTTGGTTTATGGGGGTGTATAACCGAAGTTCTTCTGCTCTCGATGCGGGCTCGCAGTCCGCCCACGCTTCAAGCTAATTGGCGAAACTAATTAGTCGAATTCCTGCCAGACATTACCTCCCTAATACCTACTAACAACGAATTTTACATGAATGGGGGCATAGGTACGCTTCAAACTCTCATCCACAGTTCTCGAGTCCTTTGGACTTTACAGTCAATCCATTTTTATTCAAACATCGTAAGACCTTTTCGAAAACGTTGTTGAATTGGGCTACTTATCCTGATTAACAAAGATAACGAATTTCGTACTTTGTCTTGAAAATTGGATAAATCTGTAGAAAATTGAGGAAAAACCGAAACTTCAATCAGAGTTTGAAGGCACACAATTTGAGCTTCATTTTGAACAAAGAAAGTCAATTTATCACGAAAATTGTGTTCCTTTAGAGTTCAGACCCACGGAATTAAAGCTTACGAAGCGCGGTAACCATAATTACTTCCTAATCGTTTATCTGATCAATTTGGGATCCATCCACTAGCTTAATATCGTCTCTAAGCTTTAAGAAAAGGGTTTTTTGGATTTGGGTCTTGAAGTCACGAAAAAAATCAATATTGATGCCAAATTTCGATCTATGCGAAAAAAGCTTAGATAGATATGTTTCACTTCGTTCCACTTTGCAACAGCGTTATTATTGGCACTTTTAGCAAGCTTTACTTCAATTTAATTCAGAAATAAAGTAGATTTCTTTGTTTCTAAAATATGGAGCCTGAATCACAGACTTTGAAACTCCGTTTGTCTCTTTTTTTTTCGTTTTCCTCTTTTATTAGCAAAGTTATTCAAATTTGAAGTTGAACTATGTTTTTTTTATGCAAAAAATGTCAAAAGTTATTTTTCAGACTTTTGAATGGTTTTCACATAAGTTTTTTAAAAAGTTTTTCGGGTCTCAAACTGTTGAGTAAAGAGGCTTTGAATAAGATTAAGGATTGATAAACTTATTTTTACCCGTGTTATCGCTAAACTAGTAACGTATGAAAATCCAAAAACGCTATTTCATTTTCCAAAAATGATGGAAATGTGTTCCTGAAATCGTAGAAAAATTCTTCTATATACTTTGACCTCACTGAAATCCGGAGACGTGTGTAGATACGACCTTAAAGAGTTTGCGATATGCTTACACCGTTCTTCACTTCACAAGTTTGTTCTGTTTGGTCAGAACCGTTTCTCCCCGGGTTGACCGTTCGCGGTAGGGACTTAAACTTATAAAAATAAAGTTCCGGGAAACTCTTGAGGTCCCTGTAGAATTCTCTAAATCCTCCCTCTCCGGAGCCTAATAGCCGAGTTTGAGGTGAGGCAGGGAGTCTAACTCAACCCCAACCCTAACCCTAACCCACGCGCCACGTCGTGATCGAGGAGCATGCCTTCCGTCTTTTCGTCGATCACTAAATCTTGTTTCACTATTTTCCGACCCTCACCGTTCGATCTTGATCCGGGTTGGGTTCCATCAACGTTCCATTCAAGGATGCGCGGCACCGGAGCCTCGAAGCCTCGAAGTCTCGGAAAGGCTTCGGGAATTTGAATTTACCAATCTCTTGGGCACCCTCACGTCGTTATCGCGGTACTCGAGGAATGGGGTTGAAAGTTCCAGGAGCCGATAAAATGTGTACCCAGAAATTTATACGCGGTATCCGCAGAAACGGAAATATTAGCCTATACTACGATAAACGGGGGCGGAAAAATTATGAGGGAGAGTAAATCTCGGGTAGTAAACCCCTTCATTGACTCGAAAGTGACGAATAATTAGATTGTTAAGTTGATGAAGATAGCGCTCCCTAGTCTGACGAGTATATATTACCAGATGAGATGGAAATTAGTTGATTATAATTGCAACGGTTTCACACGCCCTGTGATGTAGGTACTCCCGTCCTTTGGGAGCCCGTTGATTAGATTCACATTTGCATTTTTATAAACTATTTGAAATTAATTGAGGAACTTGATGCACCAAAATCAGTACTTTTATGCATAACATTGAATATTAAAATCGAATCTAATTACTCGTCAACTACTAAAATTATAATATAAACTACAGCTTGGATATCAGTTTTTCATATTGAAATTGAAAAAAAAAAAACTATTAAATCTGCTCGATTTTGTTCTACCCTGGATCATTTTGTTCGGTTATTTATTAACAATACAACTTAATTTATAATGATTCGCTGTTTAGTACTTCAATTTCAGTAGTAGAATTTTATTAGAGTACATCGACATCGACTTGGGTAAACAAGTGGCAATATTTCACCTAGTATTGAAATTGTAATAGTTTATTGAATGAAATGAGCCATCGAGAAAATTTGATAGATTTTTTTTAATTTTGAGGGACTTGGAAATAGTCCAGTCAAATTATAGCAAATAATACAATTGATTAAGTGAGGGTCTATGAATTGTTGGAGACCTTCATCTTGGTCTTCTATTGATCGGACTGAAAGTCCTGACCTCTAACTGGACGATCGGATTTGCCATCTTGAATCAAAGGTGCTCGAATTCAGTTTATTCATCATATTTCGACAAATATCGACCCTATCGTCACGGATGTGATTATAAAAAATGAAGCTTACTAAATTCTCTACAACAAAGGTTCAATACATTTTTCTCGTATCTTCGATAGTTTTTCTCTAATACATCGATGAATACGTGCATAATTCTCACAAGGTTGTATAAAAATATCGATATACTTTCAGCCTTGTATTACACAAAGACTATAAAAGATTTGAAAATAATGTATCGAACCTTTGTTGTGGAGAATTTAGTAAGCTTCAGTTTTTATAATAACCTTCGTGACGATAGTATCAATAGTTTTCGAGATATGATGAAAAAACTGAATATGAACACCTTTGATTCAAGATGGCGGATCGAGCCGCCTAGTTACAGGTTAGGACTTTGAGTCCATTCAATAGTAGGCTAAAAGATGAAGGCCTCCAACAATTCATAGATCTTCACTAACTAAATCTTTTATTTTTACTAATTTGACTGAACTGAATTAATAAATTGATACCTAAGCTATGTCATCTAATTGTGAGACTTTTTTTTCTCTGTAAAATTCTACGAGTAAAGCCCGCGGCACACGGTGCAAGTTTTCGCTTGTTTTCGCTGCTCGCTGGCTTGCTTGATGTGTATTTTAAATGGCAAGCAAGCCAGCGAGCAGCGAAAACAAGTGAAATCTTGCACCGTGTGCCGAGGGCTTAAGTGAATCAAATAATGATTCGATAATCATGTATTATTATTGAAAAATGTAATGATTTGAGTGTATGAACCTCCTTGATCATCTATGAAGAAAATGTATTCCCGCAATTTGTCGTAAACTATTACTCTCTTTTATGGCTCCGGAGAAGATAAACAGAATCTTTAAGTCGATACAGTCAATACTGAAGACAAGACACTCCCTCGGGGGATGAGTCGTCGATAATTGTATACAGATATAACGGGGTGATATTATACCGTTATTCTACCATCTTATAAGGCGACAAACTGTTGCTCTTTATTAATCAATTTATAGCCATCGAGAGATTGCCTCGTCTCATTTTCCCCTGTCTTCAATTTCTGCACTTTCCCTTTCACTCTCCATCAACACAGAGTAGAAGTTCAATTTCTGTCTTCTTTCTCTTGTCGTCTGCTCAATTTTATGTTTTTTATGTTTCATCGAGATAAGATAGATAAAAAAAATCCCAAAATATAGACAAAAATTAATCACGTCTAACGAAATTGAAGAAAAATGTATCATTGCGGTCGCATGGTCCAAAATGACCAAAATTGATTTGTCGATGCCGTTATTTTTTTTTCACTCCCCAAAATCGACTTTTTTCAGAGTTTTGTAACTTTACGAAAAATGAAGATAGACTGATGTTCAAAGAGCTTCGAAGTCACTTTTAGACAATTTTTCTACGATGATTTGCTCATCCGTAACGTTTTCAGAATACTTTTTCATTCAATGCCCTGTTATTCGACGATAAGAAAATTGTAGAGCAAATTTCCAAAACGAAATTTTGAAATAGTTCATTCAAAAAACCAATGAATAAAAATTATACCGTCCCGAAAATTATACAGTAGTTTGGAATCAAAGTTCACTTTACGAATTTGTCACGAGTCGCTTCAAAGTGACATAATCAAAATCAAAAGCAAGTGTAAAATTCTATCACATCTTTTTCAAGAGTAGTTATAATTCTAATTACCTATATATCTCAATCATTATGCAATTGAAGTCCGAGTGAAATGGAAATTGAAATGCTAAATTCTTCAATTTTGTCTGTATATTCAATTCCATGACACACATCTAGTACCTGTACTTTTATTTCTGGTCCATCGATGGGTACAGATATATTCTCAACGGTTACTGGCGAGGGTTTGATTCGCCTGACGTTATTAACTTTCTAGACGTAATTATAAAGTTTAGTTTATAGCAGGAGTTGGAGCGTGAGTGGTAGAAGTGGCACATGGGCCAGGGTTTGCTTCCCGATTCTGTAAAAACGAGATCAAACAAAAACAAAGAAAAAAAGTTCACTAGCTTCCGTTGAAACATTCCCTTCACTATTTTTCACCAAACTCCGTCTACCACCCACCAAATCCGTGCGGTGGTTTTATGCAGAATGTACCTAGAAGTGGATAAAACCACCCCCGAGGTTGATTCTCGCTTTCATTCAATTGCCAGACGGGCAGCTGAAACTCTCTTTTTCTCTTTACGTATTTTTTTTTCCCATCGTTGATATTAACGTTCTGTGGGCATCATAGACCCGTGGAATTCAAACTTTTTCAACTATTCATTCATTCATTCATTCTGCTGGTTCTGCACGCTTCGAATATCGTTTTTTTCATTTCACCGTTTTTTCTTCTTCTTCTTCTTTTTTTCGTTCAATCCGATAGAACTCGCCTTCGACTTTGCGCATTGATTTCAATCGCGATGAAAAAGAAAATAAGAGAAAGGGAAACAGGCCTTTGGATTTTTCCCAGAATGTAATTGGCTGGGTTCTCTAACCTCTCCTATACCCGGTCCTATACGTACCTTAACCATCCGACGGTGGCAGATTTATATCCCCCTCGGTTTGCTATCCTAAAGGAAACACCTAAGAATTTACAGGCGTGATTAGTGTTCGTGAGAGCACTGAACATCTCCTCGGTATATAAGATTGATGACGACGGAATTTATATATAAGAGAGAGGCAGTAAACGGGAGAAAACGGCTTTCCGAGCTCACATCCTGCTGCCACGATGCCTGCGAGGAGAAAATTGATTTTTTTTTTCCTAACGTAGAGTCGCTGGTTTGAAAATTTTTCGTAAACTTATTTCCTCGCTGTTATAATAATGGCCCTAAAAAGTCAGGGAATTCGTTAAAGTCTTACGAAAAATTCAGGAAATCGCTAAAATTGACAGGGAAAAAGTTAAAACAATTGAATAACAACCAAGAAAAGTCAGGAAATTGAAGAAATGACGATAAAAAAATTTATGAAAAATCGGGAATTTCCGTTGACGATCAAAAAATTCCCTGCAAAAAATCAGGGAATCCACAAAATGTTCTCGAAATGTCTGACAATCCAAAAACTGGCCAAGTTTAAGTCACCAAATTGAATAAGCGGTCTGGAAAAGTTGATGAAAAAAATCGGAAGACGACTAGATCTAGAAATTCGGAAAATGGTCGGAGAAAAATCAGCAGATTTTATCGACCATGTTTAACGTCGATTTCGTTACGTAACTTTATAAAAAAATATTCAATGTGAGATTTGCTTGGATTTTTTCCTCTATTTTATCTCTCGACATTCTATCAGGATTTTATGTGCTCATCGTATTTCCCCTCAAGATTTGTATGCAGGAAGCTTATGCGATCTGACGATAATCTTTGAGCAAAGTTTCTTAAAACGCGGATAGGTAAGCAGAAAATCTCGCTTCATGCCCTTTTCGCTAAGCAACCAGGAAGTGTGATGGGATTGAAAAATTCACCTGGCGAAACTGAGGGAATTGGAACTCCGATTCCACTCGATTCGTGTCATTACACTGATTACACTGTGAAATTGTATCCATCCGAGGTGTGTGGTTCGCTACTCAATTAACCGCTGGGGTTAGAAAAGAAGTAAAAGGGGGAGAAAACGGGCACGGGAATCACGATAAGTGGGGCCCAAAGCTGTGTCAGCGTAGTTATAGCAAATAGGGGAATAAAAGGCTGTGGTACGGGTGCCACCGGCGCTACCTACTCGATGTAAAAAGCTAAATGGAATGGAAACATGATAAAACAATAGGTATATACCTACCGGCTCAAAAGCGTATGCATACCAACTACCCATCCGTTCATTCGTGCATCTCTTTCACACTCTTTCATATATCCGACGAATACAGGCATACATCGGGTACTCGATTTCAAACTTTTTATGAGGCTTCGCCGTTTATTCATCAACTTTTTCAACCAGGTTTATTGAAAGGACAGGATTTCAATGGATTATTAGGAAAAAAAAATTCAATTCTCTTTCAAAAGCTTCGTTTCGTGTTTTGCGATCTTTTGATCCGTCAAGTTTATGACAGAATAAAAAGATCTATTGTACTGATTCGAAGGTTAACCATTTTTCAAATGAAAATTTAAACAGTTTTTGGTATTAAATGCATTTTTCTTACTCATTTTCTTTGACGAGTTATATAAAAATTTACGTCGATAAATGCCTCATTGTGCAATTTGAAAAAAAGGCGAACTTTCAAATTCTACAATTATAATATGAAGCGTCGAACATGAGGCAGAATTAATTTGTTTGAATCATTTGATAATTTGTCATGTTTGAGAATCAAATTTAGACAGTTTTTGGTACGATTTTGTTTCAATCATAATTTGAAATAATGACTAATCTTCAAATTTTACGACTATAATATTATAAGTCATACAATAGAGAGAAGAAGGAAGTAGAAATTTACCGAACAACAAGTTTGCCATTGTGCATTTGGAGAGAGGGGAGAACGCGATAAATTGCAAACCCGAATCCAGTGGCATTACAGGTAACACACGATAATTTGCTTTCTTGTTACGTGTAGAGAAAGGGTTCGGATTACGGGGTACTTGGAACGGACATATAATGGAGGGGGAGGCAATTGGTAGTCGAGTGAGCCAGTGTCTAGGTCCCCCCCCCCCCCCCCCCCGCCCATGTGGTTACGGGGTGAAATATACCCGGTGGAATTAACCCGGTTAATTCAATATTCTCCGTGTCACTTGAATTTAAAATAATAGAGTTATCAATATCAAATATTTCATTTCAAATTACAGATAAATTTTCACCTGCCAATTAACACTATTATTATTTCCATTCAATATCTGGAAAGTAGTAACAACGTTTTCATTTATTTTGGAACAATTTGACGTGATAAAATAACAAGAGTGAGAAATAATGAATCTGTCAGAATGAGAGATTATTTGAGGTTTCTGTTCTTTTCGTTTTTTTTTCTTTCTTGTACACCTATTACACGTTTCATTGGGTGGAACATAACGTAATAAAATAAAATAAAATAAAATGAAAATAGAAGAGGTGAGGTGTAGCTGGCGGCAACGTCCATTTCTCCCTTTGTAATCGAGGGTGAATTTCCTTCCGCCTGTTCAGCGCGTTGAGAATGAGAAGATCTCAAAAGTTGATGCCTTCGTTGATTTATATCTGAAGAGGAGGCCAGAGCCTGGGCGCTCTCTAACTTCTATCCCCAACTCTCGAGGGAATATCTCAAGATCCCTACCACCGAAGGGAGAAGATCTTTCTTATAAAAATCTCTCTTAAAAAAGAGAAAGAAAAATTGAGGGAGAATTATATTTTGACGGTTCACAAAAGGGGGAAGAGAATTTCTATAACCCCAAAATAACACGGAGGATTTTTACGAATTCAATTTTCATCTCATGATAAACTTTATATTAAAATGATATCAAAAGCTCTGAATACTTGTATCCTCAACGAATTGTAGTTTCTATATAGGCCTGAATACCGAATCTAGGCACTATTACGCGGTGTACATGTTCCTCGAACGACCAGTAGGACAAGGAGTTGACAAAGTTTTGAGCAGCACTTAGGATAAGGAGGCGAATTTCGACGGTGGCTAATGGCGAGAAGGGTGACGGTTGTGGGATTCACTCCACTCGTCCCGCTTCCCATTTACCGTTTCCCTTTTCCCGTTCTCGGAAAATGCGAGAACCCCCAAAGCTACGTCGTGTGCTCTCTCTCCACAGCGATCCATCCCACCGGACGAATCTTTGGATTAGTACAAATTACGAGCATTTGTTATACACCTATCTTGAAGGGGGGGTTGGCTTGAGTCAGAGACGAGATTGAGGACCTATACCCCTCGCCTCTACGAGTCGCTACACGCTCCATGCGCGATGTCCTCCTTATGGCTTAATTAATTAGCGCCGCTCTTGGGGCGCGAGAATTCATCCGAAAGGGTTGGGTTGACCTGAGAGGTTGAGATTCTATTTTTATATTCACTCCGTCGCCGACCTTAAGTTCTTTGGCTCGTGGGAGTTTTTTGAACGTGAACATTAAGAATCTTCTCATCAAAACAATCCCTGTGATAATTATTTTATAAATTTTATAAGTGTATTGGAATGGAAAGATTTCAACGCGCGAATAATATAACGCTAGTGTGTTAAATTCTTTACATTTTTATGTCACGTTTTTACTATTATTTGGATAATCTTCCTATTGTAAATTGAGTTTTGAAATTTACAGAAGAAAATTACCACTTCTCGCTTGCTCGATGGTTGAGAAAAGAGAGAAAAACGGAAACCATACGCCTTCATTTTGTTTTTTACACTCTTCCTTTTTTTTTTTTAAATTAAAGATATAATTTTCTCTGTTTCAGGTAAGTTTCCGAGATTGAAAATTAATTTATTGCTGCACGATTATCTAGAAGGTGAGTATCATCGAATCGCACGTTGTCTATACATACCGGAAATCAACGCTATCATATCCTGTCAGCAATTAGCTCCGCTAATGGACTCCAATATATCTAATTAGTCACGATTACGCGTAGTACGTGCATCTATCGCTGTACACTGCAACGTTGCATAAACACAGGGATCATTTACTGACCCTCAATTCTCGAATTTAGTCGATTTTCATTAACGCATAACCCTTTACAATAAATTGTCACTTTTCATTACCGTAAAGCTCTTCAGAAACAGGTTTATCGCTTTGAGAGCGAAATTAATTTAGCTAATGGATACTGTGAACGGAATTGAATGGATTTTCGAACAAATTGAGTACCCGGTAATAACAATTATTGCGTGTGGTAGGTATAAAAGTGCTACATATACATATACGATTATAAACTAATTTCAACAATTTGTCAAATGCTACGTTAGAAACTTTTTTCTATTTCTACTCCGGTTAATTGTCGAGATAAGGCGGCAAGGCTGGTGATAAAATGAGTTCGACACGTTTCAGCAACGGTCTCTAAAATTTCTTTGACACAAGAAATAAATATTTAAGTTAATTGAGTAATTAAATGAGGCGGATACAATCAGCATGTGGTATAATTTTTTGATTTGTATATTTTATCACTTTCAAGACAACGTGAAAATATTCTTCAATGATTTTAAATGAAAATGATTCGACACGATTCGTTTGCTATCAAACGAGTAACCAATACCGATTTAATATTTCAGTTAACGGTCTCTTTTGTTCAAACGGTGATATAACAGAATATAGCTACGTGTCCGGTGCATGCACAAAGCTGTGTTTCTGTCAAACCATACGTGTATTTTCACCATATCGATTCACCTCGCGGTATTATATTCCGACATACATACAAGAGTGGGTATAAACTCACGTCAGCGATATGTGAAACAAACGTATGGAATTTTCATTATATATAATATATAGTTTATAAACCGATGTGTCCTCGATTCGTCAAACTCGCGTGTCTATCGGTCGGTTGATTCATTTTCTTTTCAAACACACTCTACCGATATGTGATATCGAGTATTGAACAAGTTTTCGTCGATAAAGAATCCTTAATAGAAAACGAATTTTAAAACTGAGGTGAGGAGATTTTTTTTCCTTTTTTTTTTCTCTTTCTTTCTTCAACCTTAGGGTGACTGCTGGGACGAAAAGGGGCCAAGAAGCACAGCCACCCTTCGGTTCGTGTTACGTAGTAGACGGTTGTTAAAAGATGTACGCGGGGGTTGTATAGCCGGGACCAGATGGAGGAAAGAAAGAACCCTGGGCTTGTATAATACATTGTACTGTGGGTATAAAAGGCTTTTGATTTCTTTCTCTGCTCAAAGGCGTTCGCTTAATTGCACTCTTGACATTTATAATTCAGGTACACCGGCTCTTCGTCCTTGATACTAGCCGGTGCGGCCTGTATGGCCGACTTTTTCTTTTCTTTCAAGACTAAGTTAGTTGGTTGTGTGCGCGCCAATTTGCGGTACTATATGATTATAATGCGGGAAATAATTTAATTAGCCTTATTGTTTCGTAAAACACAGTGAAATGAATAAACTTTAAGGATAAGGCTGCGTTTTATCAACATAAACCTGTCGTGTATCGGGACTCTTTTCACTGTGCATTAAAATCGATATACTTTTAATAGACCGTAGGGTAGGTAGGTACCATGGGAACTGAGAAAGTCTACATTGTCGAAGACAAATTATACATTATTCCTATGCTTATTTGATTATTCAACTATTTCAAACCCCCCTACGGGGATTTTTTCGCTCGTCAAGACTGATATTGGCATTTCTGCTGCGAGTGGCGGGAAATTCAAACGCCCATTTCAAAATTTTGTTATCTCTCAACCGCATGGCGTTTGACACGGAATAAAAATATCGTCATCTTTAGTCACTGAAATTTGATGATAAGGTTTGACTTTCTATCGATAAAAAATTTCCTTTTTAGAAAATTCAATCTCTTCTCGTCATCGCTGCGGCTCCCTCTGTCCGTATCTTCCGGTTAGCTGGTTAAATGGTATCGCGTTGTAGGTACGGTAGCTGCCTTTTTGATACCCCGTTGGTTAGGGGGTGTGTGGCTTAGCTACAGTTTCCGCTACAGAACGGAAGACTAAGTTTCCTGAAATTCCGCTAGGTGGTAGTACCGCGTAGATTCTCCGGAATCGAACCAGCTCAGGGTATCATCCAACGAACCGACCGCCAATTGAGGCTGCGAGCGAAAATTCTCTTATCAGAAGATGAAAAATTGATTACAGCATTGTTTTTTTTTTGTTTCGTTTTTGTTTTTAGAATCACGTTCGTTCTTTTTTTTTTTTGTTAGCTGGAAGCTTTTTTTCATTCTTTTTTTTATCTAGTTTATGGTTCGGACGTGACCAGCAGTTGTAATCCGTAATCATACGATTCTCTGCGAAACATCGCGGTGATTAATGGAAGAAGATAAATGTAATCAGTGTCTTTTTTTCTTGCAGTTTTTGGAGAAAGAAAATTTTTAAATTAAAGAATGCTTTTTGCTACTTCCTCGGTTTGTGAAACCCCTGATTAGTGGGTATCACATTTTTCCCTAAATTTGAGGCATTAATAATATGGAAATATTAACAATTACTTGCCTGATAAGTTGGGTAAACCTCTTCTTCCCTCTTCCTTTCCCTCGTCTTCCTTCCTAATTCAATTACTGGGAGTAGCGAAGCGAGATTTTGGCCTCACTAGCACGAAGTCTCACCGATTTTCGTTACGTTTAAGGATTAGAATTCTTCGTAAGGTTTGTGATTAAATTTATTGTACCCTAAATACGGGTATTATAAAGGAATGTTAACCCGAAATTAGTAACGAATTTTAATCCAGCGAATGTAACATCGTATACAGATCATTCGTCAGGACAAAAAAAAAATAAACTAGGGGCTTATCACTATACGAAAATTGCGAAAAGATCAATACGAAGATTGTGCAGAAAGTTTACAAAAGATATTACAAGGATTACAAAATATTGCAAACTCACGGGTTACATGAAAATTGTAAAGACAAGAGAAAGATTAGAAGGATTAAAAAACTCCTGTTCAAAAGATGACAACTTTTTAATAAGGGTTTTACTATAAAAAAATTACAGAAAATTAGACTTGATTGATTAAAAAAATTACAGAACAAACCAAAATTGTAAAGATGACAGAAAGATTTACAATGAGATTACGAGTAATTACTAAAGACGACAAAAATTACAAAACTACTGTCAGAGAAGAATCGAAGAATTTTTCTAGTTTGTCAGGGAAAAAAGGGTTGCCATAAATTATGATGTCTAAATAATTGGCAATTGGCACCGCGAGTTTGATAATTCCAGTCAGGAAGAAGAAGTCAGTGAATATTGATATTTCGCATACTTTTAGCAGCCATCGATGATATTATTTCACATGAACTTCTTATTTGACCGATTTTTTACTACGATGAAATTTTCGTTTTTCTTTTTGAATGGATTAATTTCCATCTGAAAACATTCGCGATCTATCGAATGAGTTAGACTGAACGAAGTAGCGTAGGTAGGTAACGTAATTAGTTTTTGGATTACGAAATTTTCCATCCAATTTTAACGGCTCAGACACGAAACCCCTGAATTCCATTTTGCAAACACGTGTGGCTGGTATATGATGCGAAGCTTCGTCATGTCGCAGGAGACTGGAGACAATCCTCGTATTTGTAGTAGGTACCTACATTCGAGAATTAGTTAAATGCTTTGTGCGTCACGCTATGTCGTAATCTCATTATTCTATACATTAATTCATTCACCGTGATGTGTCCCTCATCTTTACGATTGTTGCTGTTCCATTGCCTTCGAATCCTTTTCAAATTCAGTGATACACGTGTTGTTATCATATGCGTCATATTCAGGCACGTGTGTGTGAAAGTTTAATCACGTTAAACTCCTTACATTAGAATCTCGGAGACGGCAATTATCTCCGAGTTAAAGTTTGTTCTTTGGCTTCAGCCGATACGAGACTGGAAAATTTTGCTTCCTTAACGAGGTCGGCGTACTGATCCATAACAGGTACCTGTAATACGTTGTTACGTCGAGTTTGTTAATAAACAGAATTCAAGGAAGGGCTTATTGCAGCATTAAGCTCATCCGTCTGGCTTTGATAACGAAGTACAAATAAAATTTTATTCAAATTGTACCGAGGTGTCATCCATGAGATCAGAAGATGCTGCGTTTATCGTCACGTAATTACATGTGGATTGAATTCAATTTGTGTAATTAAGTCAGAACGAAGATGTAATGACATATATTGTCATAAGTACACGTGATCCTTGAATTTTGGACACTGTACTTCACGAACCCCTGAATTTGCGGTGGTGTTTATTGGATATACGCCCATAGAGTGGGAAGGAAATTGAGAGAGAGATAGACGCTACGCTACATCGACTATATATATATATATATAGGTATGTATTTATGTCGAACCGAGCAGAAATTTGTTTGCTGAATCTACCAACCGCACGCGGTATGGTATAATTCATGTATATACTGGGCATATAATGAAAGAGGAAATGAAATTGACCACCTATACAGAGATGAAGATGAAGAGGTAAAAATAAATGAATAAAATGGTGGAAAATAATTGATAACTCTCACCAATTAGCCGATTTGTTCGGGCGTTACAAATCGAGTACTTTATACTCGTGACCACAAAGATCGTCAGGGATTTGAGTAAAGTTTATGTGCTTTGAAGACTTATATATATGCGTAACGAGATGAGTCGGTGCTAATGGCAGAATATTTGTAATTCAAAATTCTATCAGGATTCGAGTCCTGAATTCGTATAATCGTCAAAATTAAACTGTAATAATTGATAGACGAGTTTCGTCTCTTTAGAAATGATATAAAAGCTCATCTCATCGTCAGAACAATTCAGATCTGTTGTTTAAAAGCAGAAAAATTTACCAGAATATTGGTTTTTGCTTTGTTATACAGCTGAAATCAGTCTATGAGTCAAGTGATGAAAAGTAAAGGTCATCGAATACCCAAAGTTTCTGAAAATTTGTGTGCAAGTTAATTTTTGTAATTAATTTAACTGAAACCCTGACCGTCCAGATCAATACCTGTTGAGCCAGTGCCGCCATCTTGGAAGAATTGGTACTTTGGCTTATATATTCCAGTAACGGTCAACTTCATCAATTACTGTATCGATCTGTACGCTAAAAACTGAAAAATTTGCAAACGAAGATTAACCAAAAGTCTTTTTTTTCTGCTCGGAGGTTCCGAATGACAAAATTTTGTCTCAATAGTAGCCGAATGCTTGTTCAAAGATGGAATTGATACGATTGGACGATATTTGATCGATCCTGATGTGTTTGGTTGAATCTAACAAAACGTCAAGATCCCCTCCATGTTCTCCAATGTTCGAATATTTCCCGGTTCGTTGAAAGGTCGATTTTGAATTAATAGTCAAATTGAGAATTTGTTCAATTAATTCAAAGAACATGCATAGCGATTCACTTTGTTGTACTAAATTTCCAATTTTACAAGACTTTTGAGACAAGAATTTTACAATCGACCGACGAGGAGTACCTGTTTGATGTGTATCAAATACCAATAGTATCAAATTACTCCGATAGTGGAGTGTACATAGACTCTGCATGGATATCGTAACCAGATTTACCCGAGAGACCAAAGGGCATTGTTTCTCCGCTTATATCGCGTAATGCCTCGATTGGGTTGTCCATCCGGTATAATATACACCGTGGGTACAGGATTCTACCAGTGATATTCGAACACGTACGCGAGAGCCACCTTCGTATATCAAATTGTTGGTGGTTTTGGTTCGGTTTGGTTTTGGTCAGATTGGATTGGGTTTAGTTTAGTTTAGTTTGGCTTTCCTCGGCTCTTCTGGATCCACGGATCATGTAGAGATGCAGAGACGTTAATATATTGTGCAAATCTGACTGTCTATACATATATATACACGACCACCGTACCTCTATAGCAGGCGAACCAGAAACCCTGCAACGCTAACAACGCACTTGACAGTCAGAGAGCAGCTTCCTCTCGCTGTTGTCACGACACGTTACAATTGTTTATTCTCTTTTCATATGTTTTTTCTGTTTTTTTTTTACCCTCCTTTCCTTTTTGTAGTTCATCTCTATTTCTAAAGCCTGAAATATAACGGCAGTTTGTTCGCTCCGCAGTGCGACGACTGCTCTCCCACCGGTACCGCAATATGCGGTGTATGGAAACCATTCCCCACTGTTTTTTTTTTTTTCTCTTTTTTCAGTCTCATCGTAATTTTGAATTGAAAAATGAAAAAAAAAAGAAAAGAATATCGAACGAGTCCGTTCACTATTATCAGACCATCGAATGATACTGGGGTGTTTCGAATATGCAGCAGTTACGTTGAATCTGATCGTATTTTACCACGAGTTCTGTACAGGGGGTAATCATGGAATAGAAATATATACCGAGGCTTTCTACCTCCTACTTGCGAAAGTCGAGGATGAGGTGCAGGGGTGAAACTTGAACGATTTATTATCTCGCTAAAATAAGTACTATCATTTACTCTGTACGGTGTATAACACGGGGTTACGTAACGTATGGGTCTAACAAATTGGCTCGTTGTTAACACGAAGCAACGAAAACTAAAACGAACAAAAAAAAAAGATTTTCATTGGAGGAAACTTTGAAACTATTCCGAACGATATGGATGAATCGTTTTCGAAACAGCATATCAATCATATGTGAGAGAAATCAATTTTTGACAAATTCAGTTTCCGCAAAATTTTACTTAATACAGACTTTCTTTGAATCTTTTCTTTTTTCTTCTTCTTATCTAATACGATAATTGAGTTAATCGGGATTTTTTTTTTGTCAAGCACTAATTGAGGTGACGAATGACTGTGACAAAAAAAAAATTGAACATCGCTTGGAAATTGTTTCTAGAAAGTTTTAGTTCAATTATTTTTTATTAATAATAAAATGAAAGTTGTGCAATTTGACTTAATTTGAAAATCTGAAAATCATTCATTTTTGTATAATTTAATTTATTTTAGTAAAAATAATCACATAAATATTCGATTTTTGTATTATTTAAAGACAATTTCATTCATTACAGTTAATTTGGTATTTGTTAATAGTATTTTTCTCGCGCCACACTGACGTCACTAGAAATTGAAATCGTGTATAATCGACGTCACAGCCAATCGCAAAGTTCTTAATCCACTTTTGACTACTTCTATCATTAAAATTGCGCAAGTAAAATATCGTTTCGACACTGTAGACCAGTTGAAATTCCCACAATTAAGTGCACCAAAAATGAATTTTTGCAATTCTTTTCCTCGTAAATCCAGCTTTATTTATTTTTTCTTTCGTTATTTAATAATCGAAAATAATAAGTGAAGAACAAATTGTATGACATAATATTCCCGGGGTTGTGTGGAAGGTGGGTGTAGAGAAATAAAATCTCTAGAATGAAGGAAGAAGAATAAGAAAAAGAAGGTGCGAGGGTCGGTGAGTGTAGAGGCGTTTTTCGTTCAGTGACGAGAGAGCGAGAAAGATTTCTCTACTTTTTTTTCCCCTTCAGTCACGTTTTCCATACGAACTTATCTTTACATAAATGCACAGGAAAAATTTGACGCGTACACGCGTATATTGGCATAACATCCAGCATATGATTCGATTGAACGATAAATTTATTACGCTCGGAAAAGCCAAGAATGCTTTATCGTACTTCGAAGAAGTATTCTATGTATACACGCCTTACGCCTAGGCAGTAGGTAACCACCCACATCGATGTAAAAGTTGTACGCATACGTACACCTAAAGCCGACAATGAGTCTATTCGATCGTGAATTTAACCAACGAAATATTACCCACAGATACCTACCCGATTTACAGGGGCGGGAGGAAGAGGGTTGCGCGTTATTCATCGAGCGAAAAATTTACGTTGACATCAACGTTGTAAAAGAGAAGAATAACAAAGAAAAAGAAAAAAAAACGTAGAACGACGAAGAGCAGAAGTTTCGTCGTTTCCGTAACTAAAATATACTGAAAATTTATAGAAAAAAGAAAGATGGAGAGGCACGTTTGGACTGACTATGGGCCAGCCTTTGAACTTCCTCTGTTATTTTTTTTTTTTCTAGATATTTTCAATGTTTTGCGAGTCTGACCTCAGATTCTTGATCAGCGGTTCAAAAAATGTTCACGTACCAATTTTTTTGTATGAGATTTCGAATAGTTTTAGTTCTTTTCCCAAGCAAATTGAATTCGTCAGTTTAAATTTCGCAAATCTGACTCAATGACCCAAAAACCGTTTACTTCGAGTACCAATTTTCATCAAAATCAAAATGTTGCAACGTTTCAACGAATGTCAAATTTTGCCAAATCGTCTTTGGATTCGTGATCAACGACCCAAAAAACCGTATGGTACGAAATTGCGTTCAAATCAGTTGATCAGTTCTCAAGATATATATCGAAATTTTTATTGTATTTTTAAAAATTTTGTTATTCAAATAATTGCAAAAAGTAATATTTTTCAGGTGCGTCAGACACTGAAATCGTAATCCATTTATAGGTATCTTCCCTCCGCACCTTATTCGACCAAGTTCACACTCGTTCCTTGTCACAGCTGTCGATACCAGATGCAATTCGTTCTATCCTCCTCCATCTAGTGATTCAATTACTCGTGTCCGTCCCGACCGTTAGTTAGTCATGTAGTCGGATAGTTCTGATTCCGCGTAGTTATAAACTGGCGGTATTCCTCGTATATCAGATCGAGGAGATGAGTTAAATATCAATATTCAACGAATCAGAAGCGCGGAAATTTCATTAAAGAGAATTAATAACAGAGATAAGAGAGGTAGAGGGAGAGAGCGAATGAGGCACAATCCGGTACGCTTCTTCTTCTTCTTTTTTTTTTATCTCTCTGTTGTCTCTTTTATAGGTTTTATTGGGGATACGGGGCGAGTCCCAGTGGAAATCAAGCTCGAAACGTCGATGATTAGGATAAATTGAACCTGATACAAAACGAAGTGAAGAGTCGACGTCGGTCGAGTAGAAAACGGCCTAGAACTTTTATCCTACCCGCTCAATTTCACCTTTCCAATATTGTCGCGAGTTCTTTTATCCCCTCGTTTCTCTCTCACTCTTCATTCCATCCATTCTTATTTTTTCTTTCCTTTTCTATTCCACCCCCACCTCAACCCTGTAATAATTTTTCCAACCCCTTCCGAACTCTCAACGCCCGCGCCGCTGCAGTCGCGAGGGGGGCGTATATATTATCCAGAAATTATCCTCTGTCTCTGAGGGGAGAGCTCGGCTTAGCTCCAATCCGAAGCCATTTCCCTGCAGGACGACCATTCCGCATTGTTTCAATAATCTGACTAACGATTGGTCAGAAGCTAAAACCGAGGAATTTCGAACCCCTCGCGGGTCTCGCGTTTATTCAGTAAATTGGTCTTATTTTTAGGTGGGAAATGAAATCCTTCCGATTTAAAGGCTCCGTGTTTTTTTTTCCATGGAGAGAGTACAGGGTCAGGGGTATTGAGTCGTTTCCTCGGAGAACCTCGGTTTATTCATATTTACCCACCTCCTTTACTCCGTCTCTTACAAGATGCGGCAGAACGGGCGCGTGTTACGTTACGGAATTATTTACGACCGTTGGCTCCGGACCCGGAGGGGCGTTGCAAACCTCTGCAGGGTCAAAATTTATCGCGATTCTCTATGTTCCGGGGTTCAACTTCAGAAATAGTCTGACTTGATGCAAATTTCAACTGTATAGGTTCGAAGAATGACGAGATAGGAGGATCCCCTAAGTTCTTCTGGATTAGAAAATTTAATTCAAAAAAGAAGAAGAAAAAAAAACGACATAACGAACAACTGCAGACTCGCCGACGCTACGCGGCCATTTCGTTCGCCTTGGAGATATTTGTACAGCTTGCTGTGAGGCGAGGGGAAAAAAGCTTCGTTTCGCTTTTGCTCTAGCTCTAGCTCTAGCTCCGCTTTGCTTTGCTTTGCACTTAGGAAAGCCACACACAGACAACCTTTTCGTTTCGGATGACGGTCCTCTCTGCCTTTGACGTAGCGCCAATCGAATTTCGGATTGATTTTATCAGAGAACATATGTACTTCGTAGAGAAACGGCTCGGCGTGCATAGAGGGCGTGTCACGTGAAAAATAGTACATTGTGTATCAAGGGCGCGAAGAACTGTTCTTTCGATCGTGAAATTTACATGATCCACGAGTTACATAAAAATAAGGACTAAAAAGCTATGAAAATACGAAAAAAAAATCGCGAAAAATATCATATCTCATATCTCATAGACCCTAGTTCGGACGAAAATGATGCTAGTTCAGAATAAATCTACAAGCGCTCAAATAACAGGTGAAACTACCACCTTTCAGTCGACGTATTAGTCAAATACTTAAAAAAAAATCCCGTACCAACATCATAAAACTCTGAAATCACGCCCGAAATGGTCATGGCTCCCTTTGACACGTGGTCTGCAGAAATGCCTCTTTTCAGACCGAGTGAGCGGGCGCAAAACGGGACTTTCCGCCCGAGGATAGGAAGGATCTGTTTTTCGCCCGCTCATTCGGTCTGAAAAGTGGCATTTAGCGACCGGGTGTGAGAAAAGGCTATTTCGTTCACCGTTAGATTGGAAACGCGATATTTTTTTCATCACAATTTCCCACAGAGTTTGCTATGTCTTCGCTTCCTCAGTCGGACGTTAATATAGTAGAAAATACTTTGATATTCTCGATAAAATTCCTGGAAGCGGGGTCTATTATGTCCGTTAAGTAGCCCGGAGGTACGAGACGAGACGAGACGAGACAGTGAATTGTTTCGCGAAGTCTGCGATAGGAGTACGAGGGTATAAGTAAGCTTCTTCTTACCGGAGTTTAATCAGTGAGAAGAAAACTCGGTAAAATGGCTTGGCGAAAACTGTGAGCGAATTAGTTGACGCAGACTGCAGCAGCCCAGGGTATATATAAGGCATCGAGGAAGAGGTTGTGCTGAATCCTTCCAGCTGAAAGTTTAACTTTGAAACTTATCTATACCTTCGTTTATATTGATTCGGTTGATTTTTATCAGTAATATAAGAAACGAATAAAGAGAGGAAAAAAAATACAAAAAAAAAAACCAACGACGATCTTTATACAATCGAAAAAAAGTTTTTTCAACCCCTGGGTAACTTTTACGTCTCGGATCTAAATACCGATTAAATGTCAAATTGCGGTAATGAGCCGTTTACCTCGACTCCGACCAATTACACTTATTGTTAATCGCGGGCGGATTTCTCTCTGCGTTTAAGCACGAAAATTGAAGGCACTCTAATCGACCTGGTATTCTGCATCGTTGAAGCTTCAATTTTTTTTTTGTTTTTTTGTTTTATCTGTGTCTGGTATAGAATTTTACCGGTTGAAACGACCTGTCCGCTATCTCGTGCTGGTTCTCCTCGTCCGGGGTTGGCGAGGGGGATTTATATCTACTACGTTCGGTATGTCTGAAAAGCAAGAGGATATCAGGGATGGGATTAGCAGACGAAATCCACACAGAGAGAGAATCCCTGCCGCTGCTTTAGAGATAACTTTTACACATTCATATCACCGCGTAACTATATCACATATACATATATGTATACCAGGTACTGTGGTATACGTCAATGTTCAAAGAGCCTTTCTCTCTCTTAATTTTCCATGATCCAGAGGGTGAATTTTATATGAAGCTGAAGCTAGCACTAGCCACAGTCAGTACCCAAAAATTACAGCAGTACAGATTCATGTCTATAATTTCATTGAACTTCTAACAGTCTGAAGTTGGTTGGCATGTAGAGACAAGCTTTCAGACAGTGTTTCAGAGCTAATCCAACTGTCTGAAAGCTCGTCTTTCGATTCTAGCAAACTTCAGACTGAATCATCGTTACGAATTCGCCCTGAATATATGAAACGATATGAAAATGAAACAACGTTTGAACGCTCTCTGATCATGATGGATGGAAATGTACATCAACTAATTATCGTTATATTGATTGGCAAACATTTGAACTGTGGTCATACCCATGGAAGTAAGTAGTTGACACCGTAAACAGCCGCGCCTTTTTCGCTAGGTTGTGTAAACCCGATATTTTTTCTGATTAGGAAAATGAAGTGTACAGAAAGAAAAGAACGATTGTTTCACCCAAGTTTATCAGTTTTTTCAATATTATCAATTAAACTCTACAAATCAAGAATAAGGTTTAGAATGTTTGTTTTTTCTTTGGGTATTTCTTCGTTTTACAATTGCAATGAAAAAATAAAAAAAATTGAAGGCGATACAACGAATTGCAATTTTTCATTATAATAACTGCGTGACGTCACTCGTGATAAGATATAACATGTCTATAGGGAATGGAGAAGTTCAAGTTACTCTACTTTATACACGTATGAAAATGGAAGAGAAAAATGTCAATTTGAACTAAGTATTTGCAATCCAAAATCCAGGAAAATTGTTAGAAAAAAAAGAAGATCTGCGTCTTTGCTTTCATTTTTACTCCAAAAATTGTGTCACGTGAATCAATCTTTCACGATAATGACACAATAGAAAAATATATGGATCGAGGATATCATGTTTATGGATCAAGGAAGAATCGTAAGGGAAAATAAAGTAAACTATAATCTCGATGTTTCATATCTTATTGATTATATTTGATATGTTCATAGTATTAGAACAGTATGAAATCGTCGATCGTATTTGCTTGCCGAATATTCAGTCCTTAGGTTCGCACATCGGTATGGGATAGCAGGGTGCTGCGAAACACTGCACCGTTTGCAAGGAGCATACTTCTCCGTTTTTACAGGTATGATTTTCACACGACGGTCCTTTATCCTCTCCCGCTGCCGACAGGCCAACCAAACCGACGAATAACACGAGAAATATTATAAAACGCATCGTAAGAGCCGAGAATTGGGTCGATTATTACGTATGTAGATAAGATGCTTCGATCAACAGACTCCAGACTTTTGTGACTATCCCACAAGCCTGACGTCTCCTTTTATATCATATCATCATGCATATATATACAGTTATTAGTTACGCACGCATGCGTGACGAGGAATAATCGGTCAAGGTAACCCAGCGCGAATAACAAGTCTGGGAAGTCCCTGTTCATGGGCAAATTTAATATGATTTAATTGAGAAAATAGAATTGCTAATTTTGTCGATGACGATTCGAGAGGAGGCATCCAACAATATAAAGACTTTGATTAGCTGGACTGCGAATAAAAAATCACATCTTTGACACACCTGCAGGGAATTATCTCGCTGCGAGCTCCGAATTTTGTAAACTCAAAATAGCAAAGAAAAAAAAATTGCAAATACAAATTGGCAAAAAAATAAAAAGGTCGTACAGAGAGCAGATGTAATATGAGGGAGAGACGCACCGGCGTAACCCAAGTATATGAGGGGGTGAAACGCGGACGCGGGAACCGTTTCCCATTAAAGTTGGATTACGGCGGTACTGACATCGTCCGGATGCTGTCATCGAGAGGAGGGTGCAGCCGTTTCTCTGCTAGGATCACCTTCAGCCCAGTTATCAGGGGTGGAGTGGGGTTAGAAAAATGTCGAATTTCAATCTCAGGGTCCCCGCTCCGCCCCCATCAACACCTTCCTTCCTCTGAAATTAACATCACGCGTAATCCCGTCCGATAAATTGAATTAATGCTTCCTTCTAATTATGAGTAATTAGCCAAACTTTAAGGCGCTCTATACCCCGTAGCTCCACCTCCGTCGTTTCACTGACGATAAGCAGAATCTCGAGGCTCTGTGCTATTTAAGGATGTAGTTCAGGTTGAAAAAGGCCCGGAATAATGCAATTTTCAAAAAAACTTTTTATTCATTCACCTATCAATATCTGCAAAGATCAAATCCGAATTTGACTTTTAAAGTTATATAATCAGGGCCCAAGGGTGATAATCTGTAAAAATTATCCAATTGCACAGCGATACGTGTCGCAAAAAGTCAAGAGTGATGAGAAACTTGGAATTTGTTATCGAACCAAACTAACACCAAACATAAAACAATATGAGTTTACTTGGACTACTATTTTTCTGGAGTTTTCAAAATGTAACCGACCATGAAATATTTATCGAATCAACTTCTAGTTTCACAAATATCTTCTTTGTTATATTATGAACGATTCCACGAGAGCTTTTTTGGGTCTGGTCACTGAATCCGGGTCAATAACTTTCATGTTTACGAAAAAGTAACAAAAAAAAAAACGACAAAAAAGTGCATTTTTGAGGGAAATGTTTGCTTCAAACTTCATTTTTGACTCGGTAATTCTGAGAAGACGTAATACACTCTCGGTGTGCGGTAGAGTATTTTATATTCCCATTCATCCTCTCTCTCACATTTTATTATCGCTTTCGCCAATTTCGTATAACTGCGCCTCCGAAACCCCGAAATTGTTGGATTAGGCTGGCTCAGGGAGAGCATGAACCTCAGGAAATATACCCTCACGAGTTTCCCAAGCCTCGCGCGTCTCCCGGTGAGATTAGGTTAAAATAACTCTCCGGTAGGTACGGAATAAAGGAGCGGTAGCGAATAAGAAGGCTCAGATTAGGGTTACTGCCACCCTACTTACCTACCCCCTCGGTGTTTTGCTTCGGGTTATACACGCATAAAAAGTGTTTGAGCGAGAAATTAATTGCCGTTAAGTCTAGAATCCCATCCCACGGACAATGGACTGGTTCAATCTAGTCAGTCGAGGTGCTGGACCGTTTTCGAACATTATATAGGTCGGTACATGCTGGTCCATCGATAAAGGGACAATACAACGATCGGTGCCCGAATGGATTCTACCTACACCTACGAGGTGGAGGAAAATGAAGATTTGCGACGACCAATTGGTTCCATTGTTTTGAAGGATTATCGGAAAACTATATACTCCATGATTCTATACCTACTGCTGCTGGGATGAGAGCTCCGAAATAGTAATTCACGACGAATTCAAGACCTCCGTGCAGCTATCAGGTTCGCCCTCGAAAGCGTGGATATTTTAATCCAAAAATCAATTTACACCATAATAATATTATCAGGCGTGATAGGTTCGGGAAAGATAACAGTCTACCTGCCATCCCGATTATCCTGGTGAATTGATTAATTATCATAAGAGACAAAGGGCTACTCGATCAAATTTTATCGCATATTTTGAGTATGTGGGCCAATGTCTCCTTGTCGAAATTGCAAATTGACTCGATGTGTACTTTGTACTTTGTATAAGGGTAAAGAAAAGCTGAATTGGCTAACCAAGTTTCATATAACACGAGGTTCATTGAAAGACAAAAAAAAAAAAAAGAACTACAATTTATCGTGATCGTGATAACTACAATAAGTGAAATAATGAAAAATAACTGAGAAAATGAATAAAATAATGAGAAAGTACGAATTAATCAGAGTTAGAAATAAAAAATAAAAAAATTGCAATAAGAAAAATGATCGGAATGATTTGAAATAAAGACAATAAATTGAAATAAATCTAATAATAATTATTTCACTAAAAAAAATAATGTGTGAGTCAAATCTTGAGTTATTGTCCCCTCGCTCGTCACAATCGCAAATTACTTTTTTCATCTCGTCACACGATATGCTATCTAACAATAAATTGTAATCCTCCTGAGTCTCCGTTATATTTGGAGGCCTGACTTGGCGCTGTCTTGTTGAATCTGTGAGGTTTGTGCGGCGATGGCGATCCGTGTAGGGTGCAGTGGATCGTGTTAGATCAACTCGGTTTAGCCCCGTGTACATATCGGTGGTTCAGGTGGGGGATACCGGGGTTTGTATCAGGTGCTACCGGCTAACTGATTGTCAGCAGCCGTGGATAATTGCCTCGGTCCGTCGAGTCCTGCGGCCATCCTGTACAGACGTTACTGACACCGTTCGGTTCGCAACGGGCGTGTGATACCAACATTCCTAGGGCTGATATCCCCCCGCAATATGGCCAGCGTCGCTCTGTTTGATCCGTGGTTTAATTACCAGATGATTACGAATACCGTCGTGGACCGATCGACGTTCGTACCTCTGTCCGAGTGTCCACGCCGAATATCTTCGAACCGAATGATCATTCCGGGGAATATTTGGCTTCGAAGTAGGTATAATCGAGCCTTTGAGTCGAGACCAAAGGACCTGCCCTTCTCTTATTTTACCCAAATACCGAGACTGATCCTGGGATGGGTTTAGCTGGAAAACCTCAGAGGTTCTTGAATCGTGATCAAAGTGATAGATAAGCTAATCGGTAATACATTTGGGAACATTTGGTAATTCCTCAATAAAGTTGCTGGTATACGAAATTGAAGTTATCACAGTGAAAATATATATCGTCTTCCGATTGTTTTCCGTTCAGGTTTTTCAACAGAGTTCGAAAACTTGAAGAAACCGCGCATCTAATTCCATCCGGTGCTCAGAAGTTTCATGTAGTCGTCTCTTGATTCAGTAGGAAAGTTAATTTCGTAAGAAACGACAAAACAAAAGAAATAAGAAGAAGAAGAAGGAGATGGAGATGGAGATGGAGATGGAGAAGAAGAAAAGTTAACGGGACTGTTGATGTTGATGGATGCGGTTTATGAAATTTGTAGTCTCATAAAGAACGGAAGAGACAACCGGAGATAATTAGGTACTTTTCAAGAAATGAGAAAAGGCGTATCTAACCGAGTTATAGTTGCACAATTCGTATTGATAATTGCGAAACGCGTCTTCTTCACTCCACCACTTCGTCATCAAGAGTTCGATAATGTTCTTTGGTACAGATATTGAACAGTAGGATATTAAAAAATAACTTCAATGTTTCATGGGAATACCTTGAATTCTTTATCAAAATTAAACAGCACCGATGTTATACAAAATTTCCGAAATTCCTTAGTACCCAAGCATCCGGAATGTTGGTTATTTAATCAGAAATGAAGCAAGGAATCGCGATCCACTTCTGTTTCTGTTTTTTTTTTTTTTTTTTTTTTTTTTTTATTGTATCAAACAATCTTGTAACAGTTTCACGAAATGGGTAAAACGATCATCTGGTATTTGTGCGTATTTGTGCCATTTCTGGTATCCAACTAATTTTCGCTTTGCTACAGAGGGAAACTGGCAGTAGCGTGGCCCGGGGTGTACAGTATATTAACAATTAATGTAATGAGGTAGAAATAGTTGCGAGCCACTCGACTGCTGGCGGTAACCTAGAGCAATTATTAAATTCCACCCAGTAGCCCGTAAACTTTACCATTACGTAATACGTTCAGAACCACCTACGAATATACTAATACCCACCATCTCAACCGTGCAAAACATTTCTTCGGAATAAATTTGTCTTGACGTTTATGCGATGAGTGCGAAGGTCGAGGTCGAGCAGAAACTGATTCTCATTAAACATTCATTCAATTAGAAATTCAAAATAGTAAAAACTACCGAAAGTCGGTTTTCACACGATTTTGGAAACACATTTTTTCTGTCTGCGATGCACGAAATTAACTCTACCGATGGACCACGATTTCAGTTCATCTGGTCTCAAAGATAACTTTTTGATCCAATCACAATTGTATCCGAAATTCATCGTTTTGTAAAAAAAAAGCGATTGTCTGAATTTATTTATTTATTATCTAAAATTTATTCAAGTAAAATCGGTCCACCGACATATTTTATCTCATGCGTCATAGACAGGAATGTAGGTGTTTCTAAAATCGTGGAAAAAGCATTCGAAAGTTTGACTTTTTAAAAATTTCAAGGTGTATGTGTCCCCTTTAATTTTAGCAGCTCAAATTCTGCAGAGCGATTGTAATTTTTATCGAGAAAGTGTTGGGGCTAAATCCAACCCTGATAAGCTTGAACTTTTTGCCGAATATAATAACGAACCGCGTTATCTATCGAGTGGAAACAACGGATTATTTCCACACTGACGCAATCCCATTATCATCCTGATATGCTTGGGTGTTGATACCGGTTTCGGTTATGGTGAGATAATTTAGAAAACTAATTAGTGTGATTGGATATTTTTCTATCATTGATTCAATTCTATAGGCAATACACCTGTGGAATAACCGTAGAGCTAGGAAAATTGTTGGTCACAAATTTTCTGAATATCGTTTTTAGTTTCCCAAAATCTTGCCATAAATAAAAGCTCAAAACGAGTAACAAATATTTGAACCTCACAGATTGTCTAGATTCGACACGAAATAGGAGAAACAAAAAAAAAACTGCCACAGCTGATTGTTTGGGAGGGTAAAATTCAATTTCAATTCAATTCGTGAAAATCAATTTTTTATTCGAAAATATTGAAAATCATGGCTTTAGGAACTATTCAAGTTCGAAATGTCGATTCTCAAGACAATGAAAGCCATTCAAGCTTGACCGTTCCTCTAAATTCAGTAAAAAGCAAGATGACACAACAAATCTGCGAACTGAGCGTGCAGACCGAATTTCAGCAAAAAATATATTGAAATATTGAAATTTATTCAGCTCTATATAAAAAAAAAAAAACGATAAAAATCGATGACTTCTAAAAAGTTAAATATTCTGAGTATGATTTCAGTGTCTTTTGATTCCAGATTTCCGAATTTCGTAGTCCTTCTTCTCACCGATTTCTCACCTTCCGTTGACTCTGAAATCATATTGGATTGTATAATGAAGACATCGATATCGTCGAAAGTAACCCGAATCTGAGGTATACAATTCGAAAGTCCTGCCAGGGTTGTCAAATCCAGTGTAACTCGTCGTCGTTCGCTTTCACACTTCGGTGGTTTTGATCGTCTATTTTTTGCCCCGTGCCAAAATATACCGTGCGAATTGACGTCACTGTCAGGCCAACCCCGACCTCCTTCGATTCAAAAAATTCTTTACCATATATCCGTAAAATTTGATTCGGGTCAATAGGGAAGTTCCTTCAGATGGAACCTTGACAAATGTCCATGTGATACTTGAATACAATTTTTAAAGAATATATGAATCACATAGAATCAACTTCAGGTGACTTTAAACAGTAATTGAAAATTATCAATTTTCAAACGCTACGTGACGTCACACAGTACCTCGCCCGCCATGTTGTGGTTGTCCGAAGCGCCGTCAGACGGTAAAACTGTGCCGTGTGACGTCACACGCGACCGCGAAATTCAAACGGTGTATTGAAAAAACTCTGAACCAACTATAAACAATTCTTCGTCAATCCTAATCATCGAATTATTGGATAAGAGAATTTAAAAAAATCATTCTTGCGAGCCGCACCGACTGCTCACCACGGTCATATCGTATCCTGTACCATATTATAGGTCTCCGCGTAATAAACCGAGTGAGGCACCTGCGTCATGTGCAAATCTATTCAGACTCGTACTGGAATTCGCATGCGCACGGTACGTGCTTTATTCTTGTTCACGTACCCCAAGTGTGAGGGATGCGGATTGAAACGCGGTGATGTAGTGTGGCAGCACTCGTGTTTGACGCGACGTTTAACAAGTTTATTGTCATACGGGAATTGGAGCAGTCATACAAATTTCGAAGGGTTCAATGGCTTCCATATTAATTTTCATCCGTGATTCGACGCGTATATCTATATGTATATATATATATAACGTTTCGATCTCCGAATCCTCGTGAATTTTCGAGATTTTTGTCACCGGCGTTTATCGCGATGATTAAACGCTGTTACTGCCGTGGAAAAGCTCTGATTGAGATCGTTCCAAACGCTAATGAAGCTCATTGTTACATCTGGAGGAACCGTTGAAAAGCATTGGAAAAGTCTTGAAAGTATAATTCTCGGCTTCTTTCGTTTGGAACGGAGAAAATAAAACAAGAAACTTTAATATCATCTCATTTTATTTTTCACCGTCTATAAAAGCGAGGATTACGTGATTAGCAATTCCATAAATTGTGCTAATCCTATTTCAATTAAAAATTGAATCACATTCAGAATTGAGATTAATCTGCAGGCGTCCGACGCTCCGCTGAGCTCACGATGTTTTTCATCTCTCGAAGAAAATTCTGTCCACGTATACAGGATGGCACTTTTCATGTGTCGAGAATCGGAGGGGCTTCAAGTCGCATAACTTTGAAACGGTCGGATGTAGATTTGATGTCGGAGCTCGGATTGTCTGCTTCGAAACGTGTTTTTGACATGAAATCTAACGTTTCAAAGTTATGCCACATTGAGCCCCTTCCATTCTCGACACATGAAAAGAGCCACCTTGTATATAGATTCCTTGAATTCAATTTTCGACCATGACAGAATTACAAAAAATAATAACAGCGATCGATAATGAAGATGAATTTAATGAACAAAGAGTAACGAAGCACATCAAATTAATTTCGAAACTGTATATAATTATTAATTGATGGGATGTTCGGTTTATTTCAGGTTTAAAAACTCTACGATGATATATATATATATATATTTGTTACGCAAAGTAAGTGAAATTTACCTCCGTCCAAACGACGAATAAGAAATGTGGACGAATAAAAGTTGTAATTAATTAAATACAGCGAAATGAAGTATTTCCACGAAATGTTTTCCCACTTCACCGATCTGAGTAACATAATTATCGGAAGACATTTAATTAACGGTACGGTGAACCTCGGATATTTTATTTATTCCGTTACTCATTTTTCAAATAAACTTATCGTCCCACCATATCTTCGTTGTCAAAGACCATCGAGAAGTTGCCGCTCCTTTGATCTATTGAGTTTTGAAAAAAAAAAGGGGGAGAATCTCTTTGAAAAGTTCCTCCATACGGTCTGGACCGTCAGACTGTGCGATTCCTCACGAGCGTGTGTCCAGTCCATCTTTGAAAAGGACGAAACCCTCTTTCCAGCATGCTATCTCGTTTTCATTCACCTCTTTTCGCCGCTTCGCTTTCTCAGTAAAGTAAACTAGGAACAGAAATGAATGAAAAACAAAAATAAACACGAACACGTAGAGATTAGAAGAGGGAAAGAAGAAAAAAACACCTCATCCCTCTCGCAATTCGCCGACGCGCGGTTTGTTCTTCCTCTTATCCGCATCCTCGGATCTTATCAGCGATATTTGTTCACGTCTCGCAAAGAAATACCCGCGGGGGAAAATCGCGTGTCCTTAATACTGTAATTCATCCTCATTCTACCATATCTGACGGATCGGGTGTCGTGAGAGAAACGAAGAGAGAGAGAGAAAAAAAAATGCTACATTCGTATTTCATATCGCTCAAATACGCTTCGTCGACCATTGACTGATCCACCCCGTGCGAATATGAGAATAAATAGAATATCGAATCCGGGATGAGAAACAGTTTTTTTTTCTTTTTTGGTGAGGATAAAAGTGTTTCCGAAGTAGATTGTAGCCTGACTAACTCGAGGGTTAGTGAATTTAATCGGAATTTGCTAAATGAATAAAGTGCTCATCTAGGTGTAGTTAAAAAAGTCGCGGTAAAATACATTAGCGATCGGTCACGTAAACGCTAAGGATAGAAAACCGAGGTACTAGGTTTCGCAGTTTAGCGTCCTTGATGGAAGAGAGCGTCAGGGTGAACCCGGTGCCCCGGTTTCTACATCGGATAAAATTTTCTCTAGACTGCATTAAATTTCTTATTTTCTTCGCCAACATTATCCCAGCTCCGGCACGTCCGGGGTAACCATGTTACTTCGTACCTACTTCCCCGTTTTATTTATTCTTTCTCGTGGTCACGCGCCATGATACTTTTTATCAAAAAACCTCTACCGGGCCGCGCGTCTCGAGGTAACATAATATGCGGAATACCCGCAACGTCTCTCGACCTGGTCCACTGAATCCTATTCCACAAGGACTGGCGCAGATCTGGTGGAAAATAAGAAACAGCTTTGAGGACTTCAAACGGACAGGAATCAATCACCGCGACGTGGGATACACGATTTGACTAGACCTTTTTTTTCAATTATGAATTCAGACGTCTGTATCGAAAGAGCGTCTGGGAATTTTTGCAAAATATTATTGGCGTCGATTTTTAACCGACTTCAAAAAAGGAGGACGTTCTCAATTCGGTGGTATTTTTTTTTTTTTTCATGTTTGTTACCTCAGAACTCCGTTATTTATAAACCGATTTGGAAAATTATTTTTTTATTCGGAAGGGTATACTTTCAGATTGGTCCCATATAAATTTCATCAAAATCGGTTGAGTAGTTTGGTTTTGAAGTCGGTTTTTTTGTCACTCGTGACGCTTGTCTCAGATATGGAGTCTGAAAACATCCTTTGATCCTTTTGAAACTTATCACTGATATTCTAGATCCAGAAATTTAAGTTTTGAGACCCAGTGAATATCGATTATTGAATGTATGAAATCAGTTGAAATAAAACAAAGGAATCGCTTTGGAATTATACGAAATTGCTTCAGAATTGTACAAAATCATCAAATTTCACCGGGTATAAGCTAAAATCACTTTAAAATCAGCATAAATCATCCAAAATCACAAAAATTTGGGTAAATGGCCCCATCGATCATTTTTCATAATCAGAAGATGTATATTTATCCAAAGTTTGTAATATTGACAAGCAGAAAACGATTTGCAAAAAGATAACATGAAACAACTGACAGATAAACCTGAAACATGAAATTACTGGAAACAATTAGAAAAGTGTCGAACAGAAGAAAAGTCTGAAACTGAATGATTGTCTACTCTTCCTTCAAATTACAATAACTTTGTGAAGAATGGAGGAACCACAAAATGAGTGTATGATAAAGGCGAAGTCTTTTTTTTTTCATTTTCATCTTAGCACCCCTTCAGACGATGATTATTGTCGGTAAAATCTCTGTGTCTGACTTGTCAGATAGGAGGTATATCCGGATACGGAGTATAAGAGAAGGATTTGCATTCGCCCAGTCTGTCGCGTAATTTCCAATTAGAAACTAACGACGACGGGGAACCAATAAAAGGCGTAAACTTTTTCAATTAAAGGCACGTCCCCTGAGTTTTAAATGAGTTGGTGTCACTGACGGCTTCGAGCAAGACTCTCTACAGGCCTCGAAAAAGCATTTCTCAGTTAGCGGAGCCGAAAGGGACCAGGAATTGATACCCGTGGTTACGGTGAGGGTTTTATTCCTCGCCACGTTGTCCAAACTCTGATTTCTACCACTACAAGACTCTGCGTCTTCATTATTATCGTCTTCTCGTCACCGTTCCTTCGATTTATTTGTCCCAATCACAGAAATACGTTATTCGTTGAACGAAATGTTAGAATGAACGAATTGCTTCTAACGAGCGATCGAAACTCTCAAGGATACAGAATAATTTCAATCTAGAATTTCCATGAAATGAAGAAAGAGAAGAGGGAAAAAATTGTCACAGGGGGATGAGATGAATGTCGTTAACCGCTCAAATAGACTTGCTGATTTTAAAACCAGGTTTAACGACAGACCATTACGACGGTAACGCTCGGCAAACCCGCCTCCGATTTCCCAATGATTTTACCCTCTCGTTCTATCACTTTTGCGAAAAGGGTTTTAACGATTGAACTCAACATCCCCTGGTGCGAAAGACCAATTAGATACGGTTCTACCCCGATCTCAATCTCGCCACTGCTCGCAGTTAACATTTCTGATTCACTTCACGACATAGAATCTCGTGATTTTTCTATGTATAGTTTCCCTTGTACTTGTACAGGCCCTGGAGGTACTCATAAATAATTCCTATACACATGCAAATCTTCTTCCTTGCTACGGGGTAGGTTAAATAGCGGTCTTATTATGACGACCAAACCCTCCGGGCTCTCACTCTCTCTGGCCCTTTCTAGAATAAATATTGTGCACAGCTTGCAGGGTTGGTACTTACCCGGTGATCTCGGTAATACTAATATCACGCTAGAGCTTTCAACCGAGGTCGCGATATCCCGGGGTTTACTTTCACAGAAAATGGAACCAACCGACCCTTGGCGTCATTAATTATGCATATACAAAAATGCTTCAACGTTTTCGAGGCAAATTAACCGCGGTATGAGAAAAGTAGTCGGTCACACAAGTAGTATCGGTCACAGAGAGCTGGATATTTTCTTCTGAATGCTGTTTCGTGTTCCGGAAAACATGTTGTACTGCCCAAGGCGGGAAGACTACATTCGAACTTCGACGAATTTCCGTACGCGGCCCAAAGTAAGATATGAAAAATCTGCCACGATTGATTGTTCGGGACAGTAAACTGAGCGTGAACACCAAATTTCAGCCGGGAATATTAAAAATTGTAGAAGTTATTAAACATTGAAATTTTGATATCGAAGGCAAAACTAGTTATTTGAGTAGCACGATCGCATACAGGGACTTTTTGATTCATTCACGTGTTGGACTAGTCTCGAGTTTTTGACTGAGGCATTTTCTATATTCGTCAATGAAATTTGGTGTTTACGCTCATTGTATAAAAATGCATTCAGAAAAAAATCGACTACTATTTGTGAAAAATACTATGTTGTGGTAGAGGTGTGCGGGTATTTGGCGAGACTGGCCAAACTCCGGGTTTTCCTATTTCAGGGTGGCCATGTTCGTCGAGTACGTACAGTACAGTAATTCCTGGCATGAGTTGATTATCGGGGACGTGTATTCCGAGCATCAGAGACGAGGGAAGGATAGTGAGACGGATAACGGGGCATGTACTGGTATAAATGGGTTCGAAATGCGCGTAAAAAGCCAACCCCTCGTTCGTCTACCGCTGCCGTTGCCACCAACGTGCGAGCAACATCTGGAAAGCATTCCAAATTCTGAACAATCCAAGACAGTTCCATTTCGTTAAATTTATGCACCACTGATCCTCCCACTACTATTCTCCCTCTATTTTACCCCCGTTTATACTTTGTCGGAACGTGTATATATACCGCATGCCGCGGATTCCCCCGACCCGTCCACAAACTCATTTCGCGTATTCATATGCATGGGATATTTCCAACTTCCTACCGTACAGATATTGTACACTTTGGCTTACATGGGATGGACGGCGAAATTATAGTTTCATGAAATCCTGAAGGATTCTTTATACGCAGAAACTCAAATCCGAGATCTTGAATCTGAATATCATGTCACATAATAATTTACCTACAATCTCGGGGGATCTTCAAACTTGATTAGTTGTGTGAAGTTATTCATGAACATTCAGAATATTCAAGTGACACGTGACAGTTTGGATTGACATCTGAAACAAGAAGGAAAAATTCATTCTCGTCCAGTTTCTTGAATCTTTTTTGTTGTTCATTTAAATTCGAGTATTGAGACAGAGAATCGATAATAGAAAAAAAAGGTTCCAATCAATTGGAAAATGAATGAGATTTTTTTTCTTCTAACAATACGTGATGCGTATGCACAGGAAAAAAAAATATATAGAAACTGCATTTATACCCTACCGCGAACAATATCGTCTATGCAAACAATTTCACACGGACAGGGACCCCGTTTAAATTTATGGAGGCTGGTTTGCCGGTGAATATTCATTTGGCTCTGACGTATCGGGTTTTAATTGATCCGTTTTCACTAGTGAATATCGTTCAAACAATGTTTTTTTTTTTT
>JAFFZH010015567.1:2792-54088 GCA_018420115.1 Euura saliciscinereae | reverse complement strand
TGGAGTATTTAAGCTCGATCAAAGTCGTCTTGAGGCTAAAAAATTGATCAAAATCGTCCGAAAATTGTCCCAAAAGCATGTAATTGGAAATTGATCGGTTCAATACTTTTTTCAGAGTACAAAAATCACAACGTTATATCGATCCTTAGTGCTCTGAGCTAAGGTTTTCGCTTTTAGTAACGGTCGAGAGTTAAAGAGTCGCTCTACACTTGAAAAATGAAGAAAAAAAACAAGTTCAAATGTCCGTCTGGACACTATGGACGAGAAAATGTATGAGTCGTAGTGAAATTTATTTGAACCTCATGTTATATCTTTCAAAAGCACGTCAAAGAGTCGTCTAAAAGTTATCTCAAATTCGTAAATCGACGAATAAAAAAATATGAAAAAGTCATCTAGGAGTCGATTTGAATTCATGAATCAATCGAATAACTTCAAAAACCAAACTGGAAGTCGGCTTGAACTCATAAATTGTCAACAATACGTCAAAAAGTCGTCTGAAATTTATACATGGTCAAAAGATCGTCGAAGAACTACGTTAATATCGTTTTCGAATCATGAAACATATAGAGAAAAAAAATATGAAAAAGTCCTCTAGAAGTCAACTGAAAATCAGAAATCGTCCAAAAGCCGTACTCAAGTCGTGAGAGATTCGTAAAACGTCGACGAAACCTCAAAAACTTGTCTCAAATCTAGAAAAAATTCCAACTCGTAAAGAAATCGTATTTATCGTAATAAAAAACATTCAAAAATTGTTGAACAGTTGACTTAAGCTGTACATGAATCGACGTCAATAAACTATCTGAAAAATGTTAGAAATCGCCCAAAAAACGTGGAAAAAAGCGAATTGAATCTTTGAATCGTAAAAATGTTATTTTGCGACCGTTTCACAATCATAAATCGTATTTACAAAACGTCAGAAGTCGTCTAGAAGCCGATCCAAACTAGTAATTCACCAATAAACGTCCAAAATCCATCTGTGAGTGGTTTAAAATTCGTGAATCGTGAACGAAACGTAAAAAAGAAATAGTCTGGGGTCCATAAACCGTAGGAAAGCCGTTCCGATTCGCATCAAATTCATAAATTCTAAAAATAAAACCTGAAGTTCGTGAATCATACGAAGTTCCTGAGCCGTCAGGAATTAGAAGAAAAATTCGAAAGTCGTTTGAAGTTTTTCCTAGATTCTCATATCGCGAAAATAAAGTCGATACAAGTCGTTTCGAAGTCGTAAATCGTCAAAATAACGTCTCAAAGACTTTTGAAAAACGTGAACAATAATAATCAAGAAGATAAAATTCTCTTAATTATTAAATCAACCATGGCAAACTGCACTACCTTTTTGACCTCTTTCAAATTCAAGACGTCTACAACTGTATAATACATAAGATGATGATGTAATAAGATCTGGTGTAGATAGAGAGAAAGAGTGACGTCGAATTCGAAAGACCTGAGGGAGAGGGCGAGGGAAGGTAACGTAATATTGTAAATGGGAGTTCAGTTTGGTTCAGGAGGAGGGGGGGGGGGGGGGAGTCTCGCTATCTGCCTGAGAGCCTGCGGAGAGAGGTACAAAATTGGCAAAGAATCCCGGGATTATTGAATTTGTTTAGAAGGCCTGGAGGCCTGGAGGCTTGGCTGGCGTTGCGTTACGTTGCGCCTGAGCGAACCCAGGGCCAACGACGAGACTCCGACGAGGGTTGGTATAGAGGCATCCCCTGCTATCTTCGGGCTCGGGTTTGACCCCGTGTTTTATATTGCCCGATGCTCATTTCACAGCGCTTCTACTTCCACTTCCTCTTCCTCTTCCTCGCTGTTCTTCTATCTGGTTCTTCATTTCAACCATTTTTTTTTTTTTAACCTTTCTCTTTATCCCCTTAAGGGAAGAGGCGAATCGAAATAAGACTCCGTCCCCCTCTCTAACGGTTGTCTTCTGAATTCAATAAATTTATCCCTCTTATAAACAGTCTTTAAGGAAATCACCCTTTTATTATACCGTTTCGAATACGAACGAGAACCGAGACCCCGGCTTAAGGTTGGCGGGCGTCTTCCACACCTTAAATTTTGGACATCCTTCCACGACTTTTCTCAATGGAGCGTCTTTTCCTCGTTTAAGATACAAATTCAGACAAACTTTGGTCTATGAGGGCTTTTTTTTAACGGTTTAAATGTTTTCAGAATTCTGGAAGTGATTTTGACGCGTTTTGGATACTTCTGACTTTTCCAACGAATTTTGAACTTCTTAACGTCTGTTTGACGTTCTCGTCATTTTAGACGTCTATTCAACGGAATTATCGACGGATTCCCAATGTTTTGAATATGTTAGATTTCGTGACAACGATTTTTCAACCTTTGGACGTCTTTTCAATGCTGTTGGCGTTCGAGACGTCATATCAACGTAGCTTTTTTTCAACTTTTCGGCATCTTCGCGACTGTTCTGGAGTCTTAAACTTAGTATTCACGATCTTGTTAAGGTTTCGCGAAAACTTTGACTTACTGGACGTATTCCTTGGCAATGTTGAACATCTTAGTCCCACTAGTCGATTCAATTCTTTTCCCGTTCGGAAATTCTAGACGACTTGTCAACGTCTATATTCGATGTTTTTTAAAATTCAGTAATGTCTCCGACGTTCTAATCTTTCTACCTTATAACGTTTATTTCATAAAGTCTCTGAAGCCTCAGATCTTTTTCCTACATTTTTCATTTCTTTGTCATGTTCTCAACGAGTTTTTGAGTTTTCGTCGGTTCTTGCAACATGACTCAAAGTCTTTGAACTTCCGCTCGACGTTTTCTCAACCTAATAAACTTCTTCTGAACGTTTTTAAAAGTCTTCAGTCGTCTTTTCATCGCCTCTTCAAATTCGACTTTTATCTTCTGAACGTCTTTATAATTTTCCAGATAAGCTTAGTTGTTTTACACTTTTGGTAGCCATAATTCTAGCTTCTAATCTATCAATCTGTCCTAAAACAACGACTAAATTTCACCCAACGTTTCGAATTAGGAAAAAATACAAAATAACACTCCGTTAAATACCCATTCGAATTCAACATCGTAAAGTGAAAATATTTACTCAGTGACATAATATCATACTAATTAGCAGATAATGAAATCCGTCGGGTAGGTATAGTTGCGACGGTGAACCCCCTACATCCACATTGAACTAGGTACAGGTACAGGTACAAATTAGTCTTCGACGGTAGCTCCACGTTGCAGCGAGCTGTCGCACTTCGTGTCGTTTATCATTATTAATTAAAGACAAGGTCTTATACCATCTCGGTATACCCTACCCTACTCTAACTAACTTTGCTGCAGTTACATACATACGTACGTCTATACGCCCAAATTACTATATACCTCAATTTCTCTACCTCTGGCCTCCGAATCTTGTTAAAATAATATTTACCCTGGCGTTCATTAGACCTTCAGCTACATGCTTATATACATTAATACTGCCGCTTCTGCACTGCTTGCACTTTGCTACACCTGAAGGGATCGCATACATGCGTTGAAATTTTGATTTGAATCTTGAAAACGATATTTTTTTTCAAGATCGAATCGATCGTTTTTTTTCCAGATCATATTTTTTTTTTTGTCGGTTCTGTTTTAGTTATATCGTGGGTGGGTATGTATATATAGCTACGGTGTTTTTTCGGGTGCGTGTATTAAATGGGGCTTTGAAATGTAAATTCGGAAGGCAAACCCTTTGCCCCCTTCGTCCAAAACGAGGCAATTACTGTCAAAAACAATCCTAGTCTGTTTGCACGGCTCTCATTCCGCCCAGTGTGGGGTGGGAGGGGGGCTGCTGTGTGTATAAACATCGTATCTTCCCTTTTTCATCACCATCAAACTCTACATCTTTCTCTCTCTGTGTTTTCTACTCTCATTTAATCATCGAATCCTTCTCTGCCGTTTTACTGATCATCTATAATTCGGCATATGAACACTTCTCTCGATAATGTATGAGAAGTCTTCTAAATTTAAAGTTATTTGGAGTAGTTTCGAGGAAAATAAACGTGGCAGTGATTTTCACTCTCTTATCTTCAATTTCAAAATCTGGAATCTGCATCCTCGAAAACCCCAGGGTCGAGGTATTATCGATTAGTGCAAGTTTTATCCGTCTAAAAACCGGGGGGTATCCACTAGTGAAATAATGGGGACAGTCAACTCGTGAGATACTCGTAAGATGTCAAGAAACGCCATGAATTATCTATGAAATTGTTGTGAAATGAGAAATAATTTGGGCACCACATTTCGAGTACAAAATTTGGTACACATTGGTGTCCATTCGCTCAAGACAACCCCTGGGGTAGCACAAAAAATGACTCATTTCGATCATAAGATTAAGACGATTTTCTAAATCAAAGTCTTGAATTCTATGTTGCCAGGGGATAACCCATCAATATCATTAATTTTTTTCATTCCGAGAATTCCAGAACCCCTAGTGTACATATTTGTTGAGTGACCCCAAGAGTATTCTGTAAACCCACCTTATTATTTCAAGCCTCAGGGTTAATTCCTACCTTTTCTTTTCTAATTGTTCATCATGTGGGTGTTGTTGAGGCTGACAACATTCGTCGAGGCTGGCCATCCGCTGGGTTGTACTACCGTTGGGTGGCCAGTTTGAACGAATCCCAACACTGTAACGTCTAGAAAGTTTCTTTTTTCATTAATTTTGGTAATCTGTGTTCAAATAAGCGCGAATATTACTATATAGTGATTAAATCCACCGTTTTAAGTCCACCATCCTTGATACCGTTTGTGACCATCGAGTTTGCTTCATCGATGATCATATCTCGAATACATATCTATATCATGTCTGAAGAACAACGATTCGGCGTAAACGGTGAGTCGTATTTTCTCAATTCATCCAATTATTTGGTGGATCATGAGTACCAGAAATGAAATACATACCCGATGATGGATTTTTGTGGCAGTATTGGAGACACGGTAAACAGAAATGTTGTCGTTACCATCCTTGGAATGAAAACTTGAGTTTTCACTAGACCACCAATTTTTTCTTTTTTTACTTCTGCATCGCTGATACATCACCTCTGGCGATTAAAATTATCTCAAGAACGAAAGATCGTATTAATTTTGCCAAATTTGGTCTCAATCGAAGCAGGTTTTTTTTCAAAACGAAAATGGTAATTTATATTATCTAAGGAACGGATCAACTGATTCCGATTAAAACTAGTACACAGAGATTTCTTAGGATTCGGATCACAAATCCGATGTGAAATTCCAAGACCTAAGAATATTGATTCCGATGTGGCCGTCTAAAATCGGAATCGAATGAAACGAGATTCATTTTTCTATTCACAGTGCGAATTTTGAATTTCTTAAGTATGGTCTTAATTTTTTACCCACATGAATATAGGTTTATTTTTATTTTTATTTAATGTTTCCAATATCATTTGTTTCCATTTAAAAATGATAAGAGGGATGTGAAAATTAATATTTATTTTGTGTGTCATTAACGATGACGATATCTGGTTAAATTCCGTTTCAGGGACTTCAAAGAGTCTGCAAATCAATCGTTGCTGAACCGCCTGTGAAAGGGGGGGTACGTATTCGGTCGTGTATATAGTCGCCCGCGTCGACCACCCAGTAATTTAATTACACTCCAATCAAACCCCTAATCAACGCTGCAGGATTGGTACCGTAATTGATTGCTTATTACTAATAATTATTAGAAGTCCGAATCGTTTATATCTGCATTACTATACGATGCTAAAATCGTCATTCAAATTTCATTCTCATTATATCGATAAATTATTAACAAAATAACTGAAATTTTCAATTCAAACTCTTTTTATTTTCAACTTTATTGATCCAAACGATTTTCATCGTTTTAGTTTATTTTTTTTAATTTCTATCCCACCTTTTCAAAGTGCCAGACTGTAGGGTAGGTGCTGCCGCCAATCTGCTCAATTCGAAGGCTCCAAGCTACCCCTGTAGATACGTGAACGCGAGAATGGTAAGAAAATCGATACAGAAATTTCAACTGCGTCGTACCTACATTACCATTTGGGGTAAGTTCGAATTCTATCATTACCACTACTATGAATAGTTTGAATTTTGATTAATAAATATTTTTACCTTGTTGACTGTATTTTATATTCTGGTTTGATGAATCTTTTTTTTTGTCGTCAGCGAAAAATTGATTTTAAAAGTAAAAGTGAATTATTTTTCAACTACGATCTGATTACTTATTTTTAAATATATCTGTGTAAATATTATAGTGACTGTGACGACTCTTTGTTACGTAAAAAATAAAATAATGTATTCGAATTCTTTCGGATCTACTCAAATGAATTTTATAATCCATCAAACTTAGTTAAACTTGCTGAACACATTTGATAATAGTTTAATTGTAGTGAGATCATAGTTCTGTGAGCTTGAGACAATGGAGAACACAATTATTCAAAAATAAAAAAAAAAAAAAAAAAACGGTGACCACATCGCAATTTAGACTGTTGAAAAAAGTATTCATACGCGTATTTTAAATGAACAATTAATCATTAATAACAGTGTAGTCCTTGTTTAAGGAAAGTAAAACCGTTTCATTTCTGCTTTCCCTTCTGAATAAACAATTTTTTGTCAAATTACTAAGCAATTTTTAGTATCTATTGTCTTAGTTGAATATTCAAGTTCTCTTATTGTCCGAATAACCCCCGATTTTATCTTAATCAATTATTGACTGGAATAATAACATTGAAAAAAAATCGCACATTTTCAATCAAATAAAAAATGATCGACCAATTTTTCGAATATTTGAAAAGCAAACCTCAGTGGCCTCGTTCTGAACTGTAAAACATATTTTTTCACACATTTGCAACAAAAATCTGCCACGTAAGGAAATCACAGACCAGATTTTACAGAACGTAAACAAGATCGAAAAAAAAGAATTTTAAAAATACTTTCGACACTGATTTATCCTTCAAAATATTTCGAATATCCTGAATCACCCGGCCTAAATTGAACAATAAATCTATGGGGTGGAACAAAAAAAAAAAAAAATTGTTTCCCTGATATATAATAACCGAAATTCAATGTGTAATTTATTCGCGTTGTAATATCTGTTGTAGATCGTGGTGATCAGCGCTGTATAGACAGCAGTTAGGGGTAGGTGTAATGTGCGTACACACATAGTGCAGTAGCTGAGCTATGATTGATTTCAGTAAAATTTGATCACCATCGTGATATACGCGGTTACGTGTATGATTAATTAGTCCCCGATGCTTCGCCGTTAATTGACCCGTCGATTTTCATTTTTCAAAATTTTAATTCTCTACTTTTTCTTGATAAAAATTTAAATATGAACCTAAAAAAAAAAAAAGAAAAAAAAATTTTCGTTATTAATTTACTAAATTTTTGTTCTTTTTGACGTCGCTGTTGTTGTTGTCTATGGAAAGGTATACAAAATCGCATATTTCATAGTAATTCATATAGGCTATATCTGATCGTCGATTAATATATTATTCATAAGCCGATGTCGCGTTTGACGTTAACGCCAGACCCCCCAGTGAATCGATTTCGTTAAACTATACCCTGTACCCTGTACCCATCACCAATCACCCGCACCTCACCCCTTGGGCTCTGCTACGCGCACCCTATCAAACTTTATTATTCGTATGAGGTATTTGTATGGGTGTCGAAAGAGAAGAGACACATATATGCCTAATTCGTAATCGCTGGATAATCGACCCCAAAAATCGGGACAGAGTCGACATATCGTAAATCAAACTGTGTCGACTGAAAAAAATCAGGTTTTTTAAAACTGACTCGAAGACTTCTGTAGTCAAATGTACTGAAAATTCAACGTCAAATTTGTGTTCAGCGATTCAAAGAACCGTTTTACTTTGTTTCAGGAGAATCTGACGAGTTTTGGACTTTTGAGCGCCATATTGGATCCGTTATTTCACATTTTTTAAATCTGACCTTTGATTCGTTATCAGAAACCTCAAAAACCACCAGGGACCCATTTTGACGAAAATTCGTCAATTCAGAATCGAGATATAACCATTTTTAGTCTATTTCTGAAAATTCAGGTCTTCATAATAATTGGAAAAACAATTTGTGATTTCTTCACTTTTACGTGATTTCTAGACGACTTCAGATTATGACATGGGTCTTTCATGGTACTTCTTGTCGCCTTTGGACCTCGAGTTTTCTTTTAATCCAATTTCATCCATAAGCCTGGATTAAACTTTTTAATTATTTTTAGTACAATTTCGCTCCTTGTTTAGACGACTCAGTAGACAGTAGCTTACTTTTTGACGAAATCCAGATGATTTCTGAACCCTCCCAGACAGCACAGAACTCAAAGTTGTATAAAAGTCGTCGTATGGACGTCAAATGTCCCACTTTTTGACGTCTAAATGTTGTCTTAACTCTTATAGACGCGTCCTTTGGTCTCTTATAGACATCCTTAAGAGTTAAGACATGGTTTAGACGTCAAAAAGTGGGACATTTGACGTCCATACGACGACTTTTAGACAACTTTGAGTTCTGTGCTGTCTGGGTTCTTACATTGTCCCTGATCCCAAGACTTCTCAATGGTTTCTAGACTACTTTATGTTGGTACAAAACGTTTGAGACGTCTAAGTCCTTATTTACATAATTTCTGGGTTGAATTCCGTCTCCAAAATATCTTCTGATCGACTTGAAGTCAATTCAGTCGACTTTCGTCTCTCACATCGAACAATTTCCGACTCTGTGATGTGACGATCGCGTCTATCTAATCGCGGACACGATTACAAGGTTGTTTAATTATTCTATCGCACGTGACCAAGGGATGCATATTCCGGCGGATGCCGGAGGCACGTTGGTCTCTTGTTTTTGAGTTGACAGACGACGGAACGAGACAGGGCGAGGTAAAATTCGGTTAGTTCATATCAACCCCTCGACGTAACACTCAACAGCCTCATCCTCAGCCTCAGTGTGGAGTTATAGTATACGTCGAAAGTTATGAATTTTAATAGCTTTAAACGCGAAACGTTTTTCACCACACAGATATACGCAAACATGGACGTAGCATAGATAACGCTGAATTTTTACTCCGCCGTCAAATCCCTCGATGTATTAGATTAAAAGAAAAATTGTCGCTCGATGGACGGAAAAGTATTTCGACCAGATATAGAGGCGGAAACCTTTGGGCCCTCCCTGCTCCCGCATTGCACGTTCGTTCACTGCCTCGCCTCTGTGTATAGCGTGTACTCGTTTTCCAATATATTGTGTTGCACATACGATGTTGAAATGAATGAATTCAAAATTAAAATGAGTAATAAATGCACGGAAAAAACGGAAACGAATGCAAATAAATATTTTTAGACAATTTTTATACGACTTTTGGATTACTTCTAGCGCACAAAACGTCTTTTCAATACATATTAGTGTCATTGATAAGTTCTGCAGAACGACATTCGGACGACTTTGAATATTGTAGAAGTCTTTCGGATAACTGCCAGATAACTATGAACATTGCGAACGTGTTTTGGATGTCTTAAAAAAATGTAGACGTCTTTTAAACGACTTGTATAGATTACTCAATATATTGGACATTTTAACTACGTCTTTTGGACGATTTTTGGACTACTTCTCACATGATAGATGTCTTTCAGAAGACTATCGGGTAACTGCGAATATTGTAGACGTCTTGTAGAGAACTTTCAGGCGACTTGAATATTGTGAACGTTTTTTGGATCCTTTGATTATTATGGACGTAATTTTGGATATTCAATCACTGTGAATACTGGAGACGTCTTTTGGATGTCTTGAGGACGACTTCAAATGTCGTAGACGTCTTTTAGACGACTGTGAATAAGATATTAATTTTTTGGACGACTTTCTGCGGAATTTCGAATATTCTAAACGACTTCTTAGATTACTTTGAATATTATGGACAGACTTTCGGTTATTGTTGGCGTTATAGACGTCCTTGAGACGACTTTCGAAATCTTGTTTTGTATGAATATACATGACTTTATTACGTGATTCAGATTTACTTGACAACTGAATGAACGACTGATTGAAGTCGTAGCAGTTTTTCAAGCTGTCGTACGACTTTCAATATCAAAGACGTCTAAAAGACGAGTTAGACTGTCAAAATCATCCTAAAGATGACTTTCGTTGGCAGAGGCGTCTTGAAGATGAATTGAAGACGACTTTTAGTAATCCAGACGGTTTGTGGACGTGATTGAACTATCGCTCAGTATCTTGAAAAACTGTTTTACATATCTTTCAGACGACTTTCAATCTTGCAAAAATAATGTTCCATTATATACTTTCAGCAAGACTCCCAGATTTCTACTCGCCGGCTTCTCATCCATATTGCAGACATCTTTCAGCATATTGTCTCATTTTTACTATCTTCTACTCAACCCCTTTAGACTTTCGGTGTCTGAAAACAACGTTAAGACTTTTTCAGGACGACTTTCGAACGTTGGAGCTATTTGTAGACTAGACGTCTTTCGACAACGACTTTTACTTTATTGTTCATCTCTTTCACAGTATATATACCTACTTCACGTATCTGTAACAATGAAAGAAGCCGTTAAGTACCATCCAAACTAGCAAAATATCATTTCTACAAATCCACCAATGACAACACACCAGCCCTGAAAGTAATTCTAGGCTGTCGAAAATAATCGTTACGTTTAGGGCGTCCAACTCTCGTGGTCGTTATATCACACACCTACCCCTCCACCCCGGGCGATACCAAAATCTATTTTATCTAATAACACCTCGCAAGGCACTATTTTCCATACCGCGTTACACCCATGCATAAAATCCACCCTCAATCTGATTCTCTGGTATTGTATGTATGTACCTACATTCGATTACGCCATTCTTCATCGATTTCAATTATTCCATGTGTACACTACCCAAAAAAACTCACAGATGGTCACTCTGAAAACCGATTCGGCACCGGGTGCAATGTCTCAAAAGAGTCATTACGGTATTTCTAAAACTAATCAGAATACGAACAAAGAAATAGTTTGAAACGAGAATCGCACATGTTTGAGGAAGAACGATAATCCTGGTGTTTTCTGGATACTATCATTTCTCAGAATATCTTTATGACGTTTTCATTGAACAAAATCTATTGCTCCAATCGATACAAATTGAGGCGTTTTTCAATTCTGCCATTCTGATAATTTTTAGCAGAGCCAAAGCCACTTAAAGTTTGATATTTTCACCTGAAGCACTTTCAGCGATCCGTCGGTGAAGATCAACGCGCTTAAATTGTTATGATTTTCTTTTTTTTCCCCTCTTCTATTTTCTTCTTACAATTCTTGTGGTTCGTTTCTGAAGAGCTACGGAGTAGACCGCAGGATTTTTATTTTTCTCATACATATTTTTTTTTCTGCCCACAAGTAAGCGAGCGAGTGAGCTAGCCTGGGTATAAGCCTGCGCGATGACAATGTGCCAAATGAACCAAATTTGCGAAATCCAGAATCCTTAAGTGCGGTAAAAGAGACTTAGAGTAGCACCCCAATAGAAGGAATGAACACCGAGAGACAGTCTCCCTTCAGACCCTGCCTCTCTCACCCAACACGACACTATAGGTGCTAGAACTAACACCATTCAAGGTGTCGAGAGAAGATGAGCCTAAACCTCCTCGCAGGTATTAAGCACTGCCGCAAACGAGTTCATTAAAGAACTTGACAATAGGAGTGAGGGGGTTGGGAAGAATGAGAAGAATTAGAAGAATGTTAGAATGAGAATACGGTGACGATGATGACTTGAACGAAAATTAATCAAAATCATGATTAATTTGATCAAGGACTGTAGAGGAAGAGAGGACAGCCGCACCCCAGCCTCGAGGCTTGTTCAAACAATAGAGAAAGGTTCGGGGCAGTGATTTGGTGACGGATATTAGATACAATTCAATAGAGCTGTCCACATTAGGTTATTCTACTGGTAGATCTGTTCGGCAAACACAACACCAGCTTTCCCATGGCTATGTTTTCAGGGGTTCTCTATCAAGCGTTTCGTGATTTTACAGTGAAAAAAAAAAAGAATCGAATTTCGGAGATTTTCATACCACCAAAAATTTGTGGCATGAGTTTGTCACAAACAAACTAAGAAAAGTCGTCTTCAAAGACGTTCTTGAAGAGGTGAAAAGTCGACTGAAAGGTGGCTAATAATGCATCTTGGAGTGGAAAATTGAGTGAGGGTCGAAAAATACGTATTGGAAACATTGAAAAGTCGTGCTAATGAAGACGGAATCTTGGAATGTAGAAAAGTCATCGGAAAATCATCTAGAAGAGAATCAATTGAAATCAATAACGATGAAAATAAGAGAGAAGAAAACAAGGCAACAAATTGGAATTTTGAAGTTTTAAATAAATGAAATGAGAGTTGAGCGAAGACGTCTTATCTGTCGGAAGCAGCCTGAAAGTCGTCTAAAGAATATTGGTGCGAAGAATAGAGGAGACTTTGTCGAAGATGTCTTTATGAAAGTGAAAATTGTATTAAAATTGAAAACCTGGAACTCGAAAGCAACTACACTATAGAATGTTAAAATGAAAAGATAGTTGTAAATGAAGTCGACTCAGAAGTCTGAAAGACGTCTTCAAGTTGAAATTTGAAGGATGAGAAGCTCAGAAGAAGACAAGACAAGTGACGCGCGATTCAAAAAGACGTCTTGAAAATCGACTCAGCGTTCCAAAAGACGCCTTACAGTCAACTTGTATTTGAAGACATCTTGAAGATGGAATCCAACTGTTATTAAAAGATGTGAGCCTAATAGAAAAAAAAAAAGAAAAAAGACTCAAACAGACTTTTCGATAGTGAAAGTTCGTCGTGAAAACATAAGAATGAGAAGACAAAAAAGAGCAGAAAAAAGACGTCTCAACAGTCAAAAGTCATCTTCAAGATGTAATCTGAAACCTTGAGAACTTTGTCAATGAACCGAAATCAAATGAAATTCCAAAATATGAAATATTGAAAGTAGAGAAACGTCTAAAAGACGTCCCAGAGTCCGAGGTCGTCTAGAAGTCGACTAGATAAAAATATCTGATATACAAAGACATGAGAAACGGTATCATAAAGATTAAAGAGACTGCAGAAGATTGTATTGAACGTAAAAAGTCGTCTAAAAAGACATCGTGAAGTCCAAAACGGTCTAACACTCGTCTAGGTAAGAAAGCTATAAATGCCATCCGAAACTGAAGAATAAAAATAAGAGTCTCCGAAATAACGGTTTCAAAGTGGAAAGTCGTCTAAGAAGCGGTCGTGAGGTCCCAAGTCGTCTAAAATGTTTCTCCAGACGACAAAATAAAAAACACTGGTAAAATAAATATAGAAGATTTCAGAAAAGACGTATTGGAAGTTAAAAGTCGTCTCCAAAGACATCCCGAGGTCCAAAGTCGTATAAGACAGGAAGAAAAGATGTATAGGGGAGACCGGGGCTAGTTGTCACACGGGTTAGTTGTCACAGTGTCCATATCTCCACCGCTAGATAACAGATCGAACGGTGCTATAGATCAAAGTTGTAGTTCGATGTTTGAAACAAACTAATGTCGTTAAATTGAATATCGCATCATATTCGGCCTCGCAGTGATCGATAAACTGAAATCGGACCTGAAAAGTAATTATTTTCCATCTTCTAATATGTTTTTTCTCATTTTCTAGACTGCCTTGAGAAATTTCGCTACACGATATTCGGAAAGGTTATTCTTAACGCTTTCATTTGATGTACATATTGTTGGTATTTGAATGGCGGGTCAGCGAGATGTGCAAATTTTTAAACAAAATAGCGGGTTGGGGCAGGTTGTCACAAAATTATTGGGGCAAGTTGTCACGTGTAAAAACTCACCCCATTTTGACTTGACTATGGTTTTTTGAGTTAAGGTCAACTTTCTCAAGATTCTCGGAGTCTGGGTGGGATTTCGCATGGTTTGTGAGGTGTTCGGAGTCTAGGTTGACTGTTTCGTGGTTTCCAGGAGACAATACAATGAAACCCGTTTTCGCCATTTAAAATACTCGGGACAACTTACCCCGGGGTCTGTGACAACTTACCCCGCCTCGGGGCAAGTTGTCACACTCCGCGAATTTTTTTGAAAATTCGAAAAAACCTACTCAGACTTGCTTTAGAATAACCAAAAATTTTCTATAGGTGCGCAAAGGATGCCTCTACAATACCCCACTTCAAGATTTACGAAAAAAAATTTTAGAAAAATTCTAAAAATCAAAGAGTAAAAAGTGTGACAACTAGCCCCGGTCTCCCCTACCTACCCGAGAACCAAAAAATCTGAAGGAAAAGGAGAAGCGCAAGTAAAAAAGTAGATTGGGAAACTCTGCCCTGTAGCGACTCACTGCGCAAGCCAAGCCAAGCCAAGCCAAGCCAAGGCAAGGGTCGCATGCAATATTAGGGGCATTAAGCCGCCATAAAGAGCGCATTAGGGGTTCTCCTCGATCCCTCCGGGGGGTAGTTTAGCGTTTAATTGTCCCACCCGTACCCCGTGCCCCGTGCCCCCACCTATCCACCGGCCACCACCAGCCCAGTATCAAAGGTTTCAATTTCTATCTCCATCTATATGCCTGGGTACTTATACGTTGGTATAACAAACTATCCATGTACTATGCAGATTATGCATGTGCTGTTGATGTGTTATGTGTTCAAAGCACGAATCCAGCCTCAACTCTCGCTGCAAATTTATTCCTATCTAACCGTCCATCCCCCTGCAATTACCTCGTGTATGATGATGCCTAGTGTATGGGAACTTTGGCCGACAAGACCAAAACATCTAGTGCCACAGAGTGGACTCTGGTATATATGATAATAGCCTCTTCCGCTCCTTCGACTCCGATCCCCAATAAGAAAAACTTGCACTACTACAACTCTGAGCACAAAATTCAAAAGGCGGAATAGTTGAGACTGAAAGAGTCTAGTCTATGGACTAAAAAAAACCTAGATTTCCAACTAAATAAAGTGTAGACTTTAGTCTAAAAAACCATAGACTTTAGTCTGAAAAATCATAGACTAACTAAACCAAAATAATCTGAACTTCGCAATAAAAGAAAAACTCGAGGATATAGTCTAAAAAACGTAGACTTTTGACCAGACGAAATCTATATAGTGAGCTGAAAAAAACTAGACACAGAATTTTGGAAGGAGTCAGAATACTCCAGACTGAAAAAGTATAAATCGAAGACTGAACTCTAGACTTCAAAGTGATCAAACTCTCTACTTCAGTCCATGAAAAAAAAGACTAGTCTGGCAAAAATAACCTAGTTTCTAGTCTAAGAAAAGCGAGACGACGAATTTCACTGCAAAACCTCCAATCTTCAGAGAAATATACCTTTAGACACCGGTTATCTGCATAAATCTTAAGAATTATTTAGACTGAAAAAGTCTATAATATAGGCTTTGGGCTAAAAGAAATCTGGACCCTTGACCAACAGAATCCAAAAAATCCTACACTATATCTGAACCAAAAAAGGTCCTGAACTTTTGAAATAGGTATGATCTAGGCACCGATTCTCCGAAAAAGTTAAGAATATACATAGATACAAAAAACTCTCATACACTCTCACACTTTATACTTAAAATTCAAAAACCCTAGATTTTAAATTGAATAAAGTCTGGAGAAGAAATCTGAAATGTCTGAACACCTCGAACTCCAAAAGTTCATTAGACTATAATCTTAAATGTTTTTTTCTAATGCATGCTTTAAAACTAAAAATCCTCAGGCTTCAGACTATAAAAGAAGTTCAGATTATGGACTTATTTATTTTTGTAGACAAATTTAAGACTACTCTTACATTTCGGAAGACTTCGAAGCGATTTTTGCCGTTGATGTCGAGTCTCAAATGATTGGAATACAGAAAAAGGTGAACGGGATAAATAAATTTGTTCCAAAAATTTGACTGATCGCGATTCCGTGGGGTCGCAGTGATCCGGGGGTGAGTTGGAGATGGGAATGGAAATAGAACGGGAATGGAATGGTGATGGTTGATCCGCCTTGCAGCATGAAGCTGCTATTCACGCATCTGGAGGGCAAACAACTCGGCAGTGAGTTGAGTCGAATATATTGAAATAATCTCAGCAAATAGGACAAGTTCGGTTATGAAATTTGCCGAAGGGCTTGCGCGAGTTTCTCTCTGATGGCCGCCTCCCTCATTCAGTCTCATCTCCCAATTCCGTCCGTACGTACGTGGAGCCCTTATACAGCAGGAGCTAATACACGAACGAATCACGATCACGTGTGTAACTGCGACGGGCCAGAGCCCAGAACCCAGACCACGACCACAACCGTAGCCGCATGTTTGCCCAAAATCGGTTCAATAGCAACTATCTTGCGACTTGTGCAGCCCAAACCCCACCGATCATTCTACGTCTGTTTGTCTTCTATCTGGATACCCTCCGAACTAGGGATTACGAGACTAGTGTAATAGTCAGAAGGTTGATAAGGCTCGGAAACCGGTTGCTTGTGGCGGATCTGGGGATTATTAATTTTAGTTTGTTGGTACAGGCGTATAACCGTTCGAGACGACTTTCTGTCTGACTGTCTATATATTGTACCTCAAAAGTCTAAACTTTCATGAGGTACTGTCTGGACATCGTTTATTGTGGTCCATGTCCAACCGAGATCCTTACTATCGGACAATATAGAGGTGGAAGATTACATATTTTGAGCCAAGAGTAGAGGTCCAGACTTCTAGACGACTTCGAGCTCTCCTTAATACACAGATGGAAAGAGATACACGATCTTTGTTGATACTTGAAAGTCGTCTAGAAGATCCTTCTTGGTTTTCTAAGTCTCATCAAAGCTCATTTCTCAATCCTTAAAAGGCGTCTCAAAATCTTCTTCAAAATTTAAAAAGACGCCTAGATTCTTAAATGCCGTTTACATCCTTGGAAGACATCTAGATCCTCGTAAGTATAATCCAGAAGTTGGCTCATTATGGTCCTCTTTCCGGATCTCATGACGCAGATCCTCGAGAGTCATCTCATTCTCTCGGTTATTCTTCGATTTTTTAGATACGTGTAGATTTCTAGCAGTCATCCGAAAATTCGTTAATGGCTTTTGAAGACGTCGAAATCCTTGAATGAGACTTCTATAATTATTTTCCTTGACATTTACAGACACCCATATGCTTAGAAGAGGTCTCAGAATTGCTCACGATAAGAAGCCTTCTCGTGTATTTGAAAATTCGTGGAGGATCTTCAGAAGTTCTCAAGTTGTCTAGAAATTGTCCTGTTCCGCGAAATCTAGAAGAATAATTTCTTCACACAATGTCCATAATTGTACATTTTTTTTCTTTCGAGTGGATGTGAATAGAATGTATTTAATTGGAGGTACAGTAACTTCTCTATTCTATTAGACGGCATTTGGCCAGCCAATAAAATCTCCCACCCTATTGGCACACGTCGTTGCGCCAGTAAGACCAATAATAGTAATCTATTATGATACCTAGAAGCCCCTCATCGTTGACAGTAGCTCAACTATAGCCAATACCTAGGTATCTACGTACCATGTACTGCCAAAGTTCGGCTTCACATTCGGCACGTGCAGCGTATATGCGGCGACGACGTACGGCACGTGTGGACCAATTTTGCCAATTTCGACATTCTGTTTAATTAGCTAGAAAGAAAATATATGCGCTCTATATGTGGGTAGGTGCAGTGCCCTGAGGGGTTGAAAGAAAAGAAAATTGTCACATTTCGTTCCAGTTTTCTCTTTTTACATATCTTCGCTATCGTCGGATTCATCAATCGCAAAAGACAATATCGTCATTATCGTCGAACTTCTTTTATCAGGTCCGGAAAGTCCTGCAAAAGTCGTCACTATAAGTCCGAAGAACGTAGACTTTGAGACGCCTTTTCTGTAACCGACGTCTGCGAGAAAACTTTAAGACGACTTTCAATTGAATCCAGGATCTTAGTTTGTGAAGTAATGAATTTCTACTGAAATCTTAAGCTCTGGACTTTGAGACGTCTAGTTTGAGACTACTTTCGTACTAATTTCTAAGTAGTCGACTTTTATTGTAATTTCAGAGCTTTCGACAACTCTAAGACGTCTCAAGTAAGACTACATACAAACTTTCAACTCATGTCGAAATAAATAAGAGACTTTATGCTTATCATATCTAAAACTTTGAAAAGGTTTTTGGATGACTTCTTATCAAAGTATAGCTCACCTTTGTTCAGACAACTTCAAGACTATCGTCACGCTAATTTTGAAACAAACGACTATAGTATTCGGCTTTCAAACCATATCTAGTCCACTTCTAGTCAAATCTCGGTCTCTCGACGACTTTCAGACACCTTCAATCATAGGATCATGAGCCTGATGAAAAAAATAGACGTCTTTCAACTGAACCCGCAATTTTAAAATGACCTCTGGACAAATTTCAGACTATTGTCAAACCACACGTTCGAATAAGGTGAACTTTCCGATGATTTTCGAAATTTCTCGATCCACTTGCAAGGAACTCATAAAACTATGAAGAGTATTACAATTTTGAACGAATTGGAAGAGCAAAAAAAAATGAATCCCCTCAAAAAATCTATTCAACCGTTCACGTCTGCCTCTACTCGAACCGTGTGCAGCTAACGAGTAACAAGTTTACGGTTTACCTAATCGTTACCACACCGATATTTCACGGCTGGTTAGGGGCTGTTTAATGGCCGTTTAACGGGATTTCAGTAAATAATTAGGTTGGGGAGAGAAGAGTGACAGAGAAAGAGTGCTACTAAAAAGAAGAATGACAAAAAAAAAAGGAAAAAAAGGAAAAAGTGTCGCTCTACTCGTGGTGTTAAATCCGGTGTGAAAACCCCATCGACAAAGAGGGTCGATTACAGTGGAGTGGTCGGACCAGCACCGACAGCCCATGGTGCTGTTTGGTTACCTTGTAACTAAATAACTAGGTGCTCAGGTCCATAGTATAGGTAGTATCACGTTGCTACTGGCTGAGTTCTTCTTCCACACCTAATTTGAGGTGGTGAACGAATCGGGGAGGGTTTTACTCTCCTTTTTTTTTCTCACCATGCTCAGAAGCGCAGGCGGGTAGACGTGCCGCTTTCAACGGGGGGTTTGTGACGACCTCCCGTGGTGACCAAAAACCGACAGATGCTTACACCCGGTATATTACACTCGTTTTTATGTTATGTTTGTTCTGTTTGTGCGACCGCGTGTTTGGCCACAAAAGTATCTTTTATTGTAATGCGATGCAATGCCTAAAATTTCCATGGGCTTGAACCCAAAGGAGCCTAGCTACACTATATACCCCCCGCTTTTCAAAAGGCGAAACCCACTCGCACTTCTCATACTTCTTCAGATACACGCAGAAGAATAATAGGCCGCCTGTATGAACTTTATTATACGGTAGCTGATCCGAGGAAGTTGAGAAGATTTCTTTCTAAATGCGGTTCGGTTTTGGATAAACTTTATTTACACCAGGAAACTGGACCAGTGTAATAACGATAGGGTGCATTAGGACCGAAAATATTTGTCAGAACTGCAGAGAGGATATTTCGAGCAGAAAGTTGTTCACACATGATTCAATAAAAACTCCAGTTTCCGAAGAAAATCTGAGCTTCATGTAGGTATCCAAGTTTTTTACAGGGAGACCCAGCCCTCTAGTATCTCTGAGTTTATGCGTTGCTCAGAACGCGGATCTAGTGCGCACAGCTTCCGCGCATCTCACTGCACACGACTATGTCAATCTTTATATAAGTGAGGTAGCTCGATCCGAGGAATTCATATACGCGGGGTATGACTGCATTATACTTGTGGAATACATCTTGTAAGCTAAATGAAGGTGACTGGTGAGACAGGTAATGGCTCATTGTTAGAAATCGTTTGAAAGCCCTTTTCAATTATTTTAAATAAAATAGAAGCAACGGAGATTGAATAAAATCTCTTAAAATTACTTGAAATCACCTGTGATTACTGTAATCGCTTGTCACTTGATCTCTTAGTGAATAGTTACCCCATTCTGCATAACGTTTTATGGCAATTTTGACAACAAAAACGATTTTTTTTTTTGCTGTTACAGTTGGACTTTGAGAGACCTACAATATTTTCGACTTCGGCCAATTGTTTCTTTGGTTGATTACTTGATTAGCGTTGTAGATTAATTCTTTTTCTGATTAGTCGATCAATCAATGTTTCCAATTCATTGTGTCTTCGATTCATCAGATATTCGAGTACTTCAAATACGATTAATTTTTCAATTAATCGGTATTTTTTGATCAAATGTTTGTTACAATTATCGTAAAGGTAAAATAATCAGAAAAGTATCGATCAATCAATCAATAACAATTAATCGAAACCATTGGTCGATCTAATAATCGACAAAGCAAACAACCAAAATCAGAGACGTTGATGATTCTGAAAAACAATCGATCGAAAATCCTTAATTGAAACGTTTAATCAATAATAAAGTCGACTTAATTGAGAATCTGACTCTCAAATTGTAAGGGAACAATGTGATATGCATGATGTAGCTCGTTGCTACTTCTAGATGGATCGTATTTTCCATTTGCGATACTGGGACACGACAAGTTACGAGGTTGTAGATGGGCATGTAAACCGAGAGGCATTCAGTTCTGTGTTTTATCGATTTCATCTTAATCAGATCTCAATATCTCAATTACGTTTTAATCCGCGTACTCTCTAGTGGCAGGTTGTTTGCCGTTGAGATTTTCAATCCAGGGTAGAGCCATTGTCTGAACCATCCCCATCAGGGCTGCCTCGTGGCTTAACTTTTCATTCTCTCTTACAAATTGCGGAGGTTTCCCTGCCCATACCGTACCATCGCATCGGTAGGAGGCAGAAATCGGATGAAGACAGAGAAAGTCGTCGACATGATTCGAAAGTAGTCTTCGACGTCTTTTATCCCATCAGAGTTTTTTTCTCTCTATTTTCAATTACTCGTAATGTCTGCGGTATAGTGGGTCCTAAATCAAATGATGCGTTAATAAAGTGTGTTGATATCATGTTTTATGATCGCGACCGGCGTTGTGGTCGCGTTAGGATAAGATAATCGTAGATAACTTCATAAAACATAACCTCATAACGTAATGAACAAAAAATTTTTTATCAAAATCTATATACACTCAGCCTCGCTATTCCCACGCGTTATTAAAACTTAGAAACCCAGTTAAATCGACATTATAAATCTATTTGATTACAAGCCCTGATCATGATAAATAATCATTAACTTCAATATTCACTACAGCAATTAATCGAAAGCGAACCGTTTTATAGACTTGTGCTTTTACAAACTTTGTCTAGAATCTTTACCCAGTCATAGATTAGGCATGGAATAGAAAAGTCGTCTAAAAGAGGCCTGAAGTCTCCCAAAACACGTGTAAAACAATTAAGGAAACTTGGACGATTTTTTAGTTTAATTGTGTTTGAAAATAGGTACTACGTCTTGCTAAGTTGCTCAGAAAACATTTGAAGTCGTTCTAACGATGCCTTAGTGGCCCTAAGTCGTCTAAAAGTATTGGAAAGTCGTCTAAGATGATCAAAGCCGTTTTTATGACACGTTTTACTGGAAGACGATTATGGAACAGATTTCGACAGATAATTGCTCGAAGACGACTTTCAGACGCCGTAGGGGTAAAATGCGTCTTCGATACGTCTTTAGGCATTTTTAAGCAATATCTGAATCATTTTCTAGAACAAGATTGCTTTGAGGAAAGTTTTCATTCAACATTGTTGAAAAGACGTCTAAGACGACTTGGAGGCGACTTTTAGTTCCGACACGTCATTGCTTCTTAGGGAACTTTCAGTCGATATTTGAATCAATTTTCGCCAGAGTACTGTTTCTAGACAAATTTCCGTTAAATTTCGCTACAAAGACGTCCAAGACGACTTTTAGAATGCTCTTACTGAGAAGATGTCTCCAGTATACTAGTTTCAGTCTACCCTTAGACGACTGCTCAAAAGACTATTCTTTCGTGGCTGACTAAGAATAGTCTTCAAGTCGTCTAAGGCGACTCTTAGACGTCTTTAATTCGATTTTAGCTTCATTATACTCTCCTGAATCGTAAGAACGGACTCATAAATTCTGTTGCTTTAGTTTCCCACGTTTTCTCTCTCTTCTCTTTTCGTCTCAATTTCCATTCTGTTTAGCGCGGGAAATTAATGTGATCCAAGTCCAGATCAAAATCCAAAGGCGTGGTGTGGCACCCGCTGAGTTCATTGGCTTTTTGTGAACTAACAGATCGTCGCGTACGGATTGGCCCATGCGTATAGCCTCTGATGATTTCTAATGGCATTAATCAAGTGTGTACATCGTATAGATATGTATAAAACTAATTTCTTTCCAACAGAAGGGGTACATAGTCAGCTGACTTCACTCCGTGTGAATATATAGGACCTTCTTGGGGTGAATTTACTCGGTGCGGTGGTGCGGTGCAGTCGTTCCAAAATACGCCTTTTCAAAACTCAGGACTACTAGGTACCAACCATTCGCCTTTGAACCCCTTTGTTCCTCCTAATCGCTCGCGTTGAAGACCAGCGATCAGGATCAGGTGGAGTCTGATGCGATCTCCGAATTTGTCCCAACATAATTTGAGGTTTTTCCTTTTTTGTCTTTTTATTTACAAATCTTTTGAATTCATCGAGAAATGAGGCAGGACTTTTTCTCAATTTCTTTTTCAATGTTTCTCTGCATATGTATTTTCAGCACATCAGCAGTTAAGTACCTATGATGATAATTACAGTCATCCGCGAGGGATGGGACGCGCGAGATGATTCAACTTAATAATCTCCTTGTCGTAGCTAGTGCAGTATAATAAGTATTGCCAGGTTGTAATTCATCACCGACCCATTTCATCCACGCTTTTCACATCATTGCATCGCGTCTCGACGCCCGTACTTCACATCCATAGAATGAAATAATAAACGTCGTGGGTATAATCATCTGAACAAGCATTTGTACTTCGTATATGATTATAGTCGTAACACTGTCTTGCGAGAGTGTAATTTTATTCCTACTCTCAAAAAAAATAATCAGGATTCGAAATTCGAGCGTTATAGTTTAATAGTCGTGAAGCTATTTTTTTTTTTGCCATACAGATGTCTCTTAGACTACTTATTGGATCTGATTTTTTTTCTCATAGATTTCAACTAAAGTAGTTTTGATTTCAATCAGATGATCTAATATGTACATAAATACAGTTAGAAGACGTCTCAAAGAAAAAGAAAACGCTCCGGCGTCTTTTTCACGTCTCGCCTTCATCAATTCCCGAATCTAATGTAATCTGAATGTTTTGATTTCCCGAATTTATTTTGAACATGAAAATACAAATTCAATCTGAAAGTTGTCTTCAAGGGGTTCTACTTGGACAACAGCTGTTCAACTTCACTTCTATCCAAAACGCTTTGATCGAACAGTCGCCTAAATTTCGACTCGTCTTCAAGAAGTTTGAGTGCTATTACGTTTTATCAGTACACTATTCTTAGTTCTGCAATTCTGTTTTTCATTTCAACCCTGCAATTAATGAAAATTGACCAAGCCGACTGAAAGTCGTCTTGAAGACGTCTTGAATTTGATCAGAACAGAACTTGGGCGTCCTTTGAACGTCTGATCAGATCATTTTTTCGTTTATCTAGAATGAATCAAACCGGTACAATGAAAAATCCGAAAGTCGTCTAAAGATTGACTTCAAGATTGAAGAAGTCTGAAATACAAAAACGTAAATCTTTCACACAGTCTTTTTTTTATCCAATGCCCTTCAATTATCTGAAACCCAGAAAATACAAAATCTCAGAGTCGTCTTGAAGACGTCTTTGGACATAAAGTGGTGTAAAAATCGTCTGAAATGAAGAGAAATATTCAAACCCCGACATGTTTTCCAAAAAGAATAGAAGAAAAATCCAAAGACCAATTTTTCAACCCTCAAAACGGTGTGAAAATCAGGTCCAGAAGTCCCTCCAACTACGGGTCCAGAGAGAGTAGAGTTAGAGAAAGGCAGTGGCCATACCTACCTAGCTGTAGGCGTGCATACCGGTGTTATATGAAGTGAGCGTATTACTATTGAGAATAAGTACCCAGCTTCGAGATTGCTCTGTAAGGAGTCAGAGTTTGAGGCGTGTGGAGAGTGGGAGGAAGCAGCGATTCAAAGGTGGTGAGGGGTGGGGGGGTGGGGTTCGACTGTAGATTGAGTCGGTGGTTAGAGGAAGGTGGGTACTGGTACGTTCCTGAGGACTTGAGCGGTACCAGCTACCTACGAGCTGGATGAGGAAGAAGGGTGAGAGACCGGGGTACCGGGGTATATAGCCCCGGCTGGAAAATGGGGAGGTGCTGTACAATGGGCACTAATGGATCTCAAGCTGCCGCAAGAGGCGCTGCTTTTAATCTAATTGTCCTTCCAGTAGCTGTGCCGCACGATCTTAAACAGTGGATGTCAATCGACTGGGTACTACTATAATTTCCCCTCACCCCTATATGTATACCTCCGACCCCTGAACGATTATTTCCAACAATTGAACGAAAAGATTTAATTTTATGCCCCCATTTTACTCACGGTTAGTAGATTTAGTTTCCCAATTTTTATCACAGTTTATTCACAATTCCTTCATTCTTCTTTATTATTATTTTTTTGCCCTCTTCGACTCCTGAATTTAGGGTGGTTCTAAAAATTGATTGAAAGGAACTCAACTATACCCACAATCTTTTTCAACGTTTTGAGCCTATTTCGCTCCACCATTTTGCGATAAAATAATTTAATGAGTTGGTACCACGAGCTACAGGGTCATCCTCAATTTGTTTTTCGCTCATCGTCACTCCAAACCATGATTTACTTGATGACATTAACAAATTAAAAATATGAGGCGTGAGCATACAACATATCATTATTGTTCCAGAATCCAGTGGTGTTTGAAAAGGTCCCCTTTGCGGGCCATGATCTGATGTCATAATTAGGTAGCCCAATCTTACTTTATCAACCTAACCAACAAAAACCCGCCATTGATGGTCGACACCCACGTTTATCACATAACATTTACCTAATACGTGACTTTTGAGAGCAAATTTTAATCAGATTCATTAAAGAATCGGGTGTCTCAAATATTGTTCCAGTGTTTCATGTTATTATTAGCAGGTACGATGATCATTTTTCGTATTTGATGATCCTATTTCAACCATTAAAAACACATACGTTCAAATTTTAATGTTATAATGGCTCATTTAAGCGTTTAGTAGGGGACAAAAAGAATCGAAGAGGTTAAAGTGCTCGAGTTTCGAGCTTTGCCAAAAACATTCTATCTGAAAAGTGAATAAAAATATTGTCAATTTCTCAAACTATAATCAATTTTCGTCTTATAATTTGGGGCACTTGAACATTGTGCATTTATTTACGGAGTAGGGCCCCCCCTTAGACACCCGCGGAACCCAGCCCTGCGTAGATGAGGCTCCTTAGACCATCGCCCATTGCACCGCAGCATATTGGATATAACCGGGGGGGGGGGGGGCTCATCAGTGTATATATAGGCAGTTAACAATAATTGCTTTTGTGCGTGACATAGAAATGTATCATTATTCTTTTTTTTTCACGTTTTTCAGTTTGATCTAATGTTATTATTATTTTGTATCTGATATACAAAGAAGATGGTACCTCGACGACTCGATTCGCCCTTTTCACTTTATGTATATCACAAGCGTGTTAATAACGAATTAAAAGAATAAAAAAAATAGGCAGGTAAAATTAGAGGTACTGAAAATATCCATGTAGTTCACACGCAAGTCCGTGGGAATTAGTGGTACATAAAGAAAAAAGAGACAGAAAAACAAATGATTAAATTCGAAGCAATATAATGACACCCTGCAACCCCAACCATCCCCTGCTACAGTTAAAAAGTGACAGTCAAATCTCTCCTTGATTTATGATCGTGTTTAAAAAAAAAAATGTATATGTTCTCATTCATATTTATTGTTCCAGTAATTGCAATGAACAAAGAAATTCTGTTCCTTTCCTGAATTATTTTCTGACTCTCTCTTCTATCCGAATTTTTGTACATTGAATTTTTATCCTCTTGCGATTATCATTCCTTGTTTTTTTAGGAACTAGAAATTCGTATTTTATATATTTTGGTTCTTTCAGGGTTGGAATGACAAAAGCATATAATCTCCCTCTATCATTTTATTATTATCATTTATTAATAATTTTTATTAATGATATTCTATTCAATAATACATATTTACACAAGCGATACATAATAATAATGATAATAATAGGATATTACATAATTTCATACATAATATCTCTATGTATAATAATATATATATATAATTTATTACTATATAATAATAATTGTACGATATACATACATTTTCTTTATATACAAAAACAAAAACAAACAAAAAATACTATAATTACAGCAATATTAGTTGCGTGAGATCATCAAACAATTAATCCGTTTTAATTTACATAATACTTTTTTTAATCCACTTTTTTTTACGTTATTCTGTCATTTTGTTCGATTAACTGTTTTTTTTTCTGTTACGAATGTGTGTCTTCTTTTCATTCTACAGATACAATGATTCTTATTCAAGTTTCTCAAACTTTGAAGAATCGAAAACAAATTGAAAAAATAATAATAATAATAATAATAATCAAGGCAGAACTATCGGAAAATACTAAATTGAGTCAGATATTACGTTTTAAGAACTATAATATCGACCAAATCGAAAAAACTGTGGTTCTAAAATGCGTAACCCCTGGGTGAGAATATTTTCTACGATTTACTACGAATTTGAAGAAAAAAAACCGGAATCCCTAATTTTTCGTACAATATTATGAAAACGCACAAGTTCTTCATAAAATGTCGTCGACAACATATGAAAAAAAATTAATAAAAATCTTTATAATCTTTACCACGTGAAGTGAAAAATTCTTCTAAAAATTCGTAGCAATAAAAATTTTGCACCGAGAGAATATCCTTTGAATCTGGCCACCCAATGTGCTGCTTGAACGTCAAGTGGCCAGTCTCAAAGAATCGACAGACCGTCAGTAAATGTGTATGTGTATATAAACGTATCGATCCTTTTGAATATATAATAATAGAATATTGCGAATACATCATTAATTATTATCCGTTTTACGAATGGCCTCCTGCGCCTTGACTCTGAGTATTTCTGCGCTCTGTCTTCTTACCTCGTCATCGGAGGACGCCGAGTCGTCGTCCCTGTCGTGTTTGGCGCTTAAATTTTGCGGTAGATTTTGAACCCCTAGATTGAGGGGCTGGAGGTGAAGCTGGGAGCTCAGGGAGTTCAGCGAATTCTGAAGCGCGTGGCCCCCCGAAACCGGGGAATTAATCGTCGGGTGATTCATGGAGCCGATCGAACCACCCCCTAGCGGAAGTCCGGCGCCCGCCAACGACACCAAATTCGGGGGCAGAGGGAGGCCGATGTACTGCGAGAGTATCGCGTGCAGAGGCGCACCCGCTGGCCACGGTGGCGGAAACACTCGCGGCATGAACCAGGGGAAACCACCGGACGACGGGGAGCCAGATTCTCCACCTGGAAGACCCGCCGCTGCTGTTTGCAAGAGATGCGCGTGGAGGGAGAGCTCGTTCACACCTGGAAAATACAATGATAAAAACTTCTCAGTAAGGCTTCGGATTAGTCTAGACGACTTTCAGACGTCTTTGAATAGCTGCCGTTCGCTATTTCATCCTCGAACAATTTGAAATAATTTTTAGACAACTTTGAATAGTGTGAAAAGTTCTTATAACGACTTTTTTGACCATTGAGGAAAATTCTAGCCCACTTTCAGATGTCTTCTACACTCATTGCGTAGCATTTTGTTTACTAATGCAGACTAATAATCGCTTGAAAACAATTTTCAGTTTATTTTGAACAGTGTGAAAAAAAATCTAGACGACTTCTGAATTACATATTTAAAAGAATTCTAGACGTCTTTCAGACTTCAAGACGTCTTTGCATAGCAGGGTTTTTACTCATGCATACTCAATCGTTTCGAAATCATTGTGACAATGTCAAAAAATCCTGGACGACTTTTAGACGTCTTCACAGGGTGTTTTTTTACTTCTGAAACTAAACCGTTTTGAAATCAATTTCGGACTACTTTTTACACTTCACGAAAATTAAACACTCAAACGATTTAGAAAAATTCTATACGACTTTTTCTACTAATAATAATTTCAGACGACTTCAGATGTCCTCGCACAGCTTCACTCTTTTACTATGTGAGACTCAACCTTCTTTTGATACGAGAGAAAAATTCTGGACGACTTTTGGACGATTGAGAAGAATTCAAGAAGACTTTTAGACATCTTGGGATTTTTTGTGCGATTCGATATAATAAACCGGTTAGAAGCCATTTCTGTACTATTTTTGACGGTATCAGAGAACTGCAGACGACTTTTGGAAAATTTAGAAAAATTCTACATGATTTTCAGACGTCTTTCGCCGACCTTCAGCTTTCAAGCCAATTTTTAGGATTCAAGATTGTTAATTTTTTTTTTATTGATATTAATATTTTCCTCTGAGGAATCTACGTAAGTCTTCAGCCTGATCGATTTCTAGACGTCTTTCATTCGAGTTTATACCTTTGCGATAACAAAAAATCATGGAAATAATAATCAAAGTCGGAACGTTGCCTCTGTATAAATACTGTATAATAGTAAGTCATCCAACACAGGCATTAAAAAGTCACTTTTTGACCGGCTGACGCCTGTCTTTGAGCACCAAAGTGTCACTTTCTACAGCTTACTTCAGGACTACCTTGTATCGTCTTTTTACGGCAGTTAGCTTAGCTGCGTCCCTAATAGATATTTATGTGGCATGCGCAGAAAGTAACTGTTTATTCGGCAAGGTTATGTTTTTCGTACGAGCCGTTGGTTTTACCTGGCGAGCCGAAGGCGAGCCTTGTAAAGCAACGGCGAGTACTAAAAACATAACCTTGCTGAACAGTTCCTTTCTGCGCGCGCCCCATACAATATTGTTTACGGAAAAGGCATGAATAGTCACTTTGACGCCAGTTGAGTTCCGCACGAACTGCGTATAGGAGCTGCTGTAAAAGGTAGTAGAGAGGGGGTAACCTGCGGTATAAATACTTTATTCCGCAACTTTGACATGCGCACTTCGAACTGCGCATCAAAGTTGCGGAATAAAGACTTTATACCGCAACTTTGAACTTAGCGGTATAAAGTGCCACTTGCCGGAACGAAAACAGGCGTCAAATAGTGACTTTTTAATGCCTGTGCCGTGAAAAATAATTTTGAAGAGCAGCTTTGAAAGTTAGGTTAGCTTATAAAGTGTGTACCGAAATCAGGACCGTATTGAAAAATGAATTTCTCAATATGCCTATTGCGGGAAACCTAATATGTATATCCGATAAGCATAGCAGAGGTATAGCCAGTGTAGGTTAATTATACTCGTCATGATTCACATTCAGAGTTCTGCGGCAGACAATGGCGAGTATTCATTAGAAGATTTGTATATAGGTTGTCAGCGATAACTGGGACTGTTCTGTACGACCGTATTGCAGATACGTGATCGCTTAGTAATTAGACCAACACCACTGGGCACATGTTGATGTACAGTATAAAACGTAAAAGGTACATTTAGTTGATCGATAATGGGCTATTTAGATCGTTGTTCGATTACTATACCTGCAGGGAGTTTTGTCTCTATGTAGTACCTACATACCTATATCTAATAACTACGTCCGGTCGCGGCAAATTCGTTTGATACACCCCTGGCTCTGCCATGTGTCTACTATGATCAAAATGCTATAACTAATTACACACGTGGTGATCATTCACGACCTTTTCCTGTCACATTCAAAATCTCGGAATTGATGGAAAAGTCATCCGAAGACCTTTTCAGCGCTCGGTGTAGTCTTAGATTAGTCTGAAGAGAGCTTCCAACAAAATTTCAAGACTCCTTCATATTCTATTGAATTGTATAAAATCAATTCAAAAGTACATCAGAAAAGTCTTCAAAATAGTCGTTTGAAAAGCATTTACAGCAAACTAGTCTCTGATTAATCTGAAGCTGGTGTTGGAAAATTCGAAAGACGTCTTACAATTCTGTTAGATTGTATAAAGTCGTTTGAAAGTCTTAGAAACGTGGTCCATAAAATCTTTTCAGACAGATCTAGTCTCACATTAGGCAGAATAACAGACTTTAAGTCGTCCAAAAAAAATCCTTCGATGCAGACTAGTCTCTCATGAATCAGAGTAATGGATGAAAGAATTGTGAGTTTAGTCTGAAGGATAGTCTGGAAAATTTGAAGATGACAGTTTCAAAATCTGTACAAATGTACAAAGCCGTATAAAATCCACTCAAAATTAGTTAAAAAGTTTTCCAAAAGTCGTCTAAATAATGTTTGAACGCAAATTAGTTCCGGGTTAGTCGGACGGAAAAAATTTCTAAGACTTTCTAAAAACTTTTAGATGTAGAAAGTCTTCTAACATCAACTCAGACGTCATTTTTAGACTGATTAAAGGCAGATTATAAGTCTGAATCTATCAGGAAGAACAGATTCGAATAAGTTTTAGGAAATCTATGTATATGTGATTAATCTCGAACTGGTCTTAACTTGATTCTTGGAAAGATAAGTCGCCTAAAAGTCGTCGTCTCTAATTGTTCGTTGCAAAAATACGACTTTTTTATTCTGTTTTATATACCTATATGTCCGTAGACACGAAATCGTGTGTAGATCAAGCTACGTATCCACAGTAATATAGCTATCTAGTATTATAAATCAGGTTCACCGCGAGCGATCGTCCTCTCTGATAATGAAATTAACCATAATTGTAGCTGATTCGCTATCTACTCTACCTTCGAATGTCATACACGACTGACGCTCGACGTTGCATTAATGATCAGACACACAGGTGCAAGAGATAATTGACGCGTTGTAAATTTACTATATTCTATTTGTTATTTCTGATTCCCCATTTCTCCCCCTTTTATCATTTTTTACAAACTCACCTCCTTGGTCAACGTGCATGAAACTAGTGTCGCGTCCCAGGGCTTTCTCCCGCTTTCGCCATTTCGCTCGCCGATTTTGGAACCAAACCTGAAACAGAAAATTTAAAAAAAACGGTCTTAACAAAAATTCGATGTTGGAAATCAATTTCAACAGGAATTTTTTGGGGAAGAAATCGACAAAGTTCATTTTTGGAGAATCATCTAGGAGTCACTTGACAGAGGCGATCATCATGTCAGAGATTTAAACGATTTCTATTGATTTCAATCCATACATAATTTCTTGTATAATTTATCACTAATTCTTTTTAAATGGCCCCTCGCGCTTTTTGTCGAGGTTTTAACCTGATGAATGGTTCCGTGTATGAGAACCGCTGCCCTCGTATCTGAGCAGCCAACAAAAGCCGAGGCTCTCCAGCCTGATTAAGCTAATTGTTAACAATTATCGTGATTTCACGAGAGAACGTAGCTGGAACGGAGAACGGTGTGCCGTACCCTCCTCCGCCCCATACAGTCTATCCCCAGAATCTCTACACCCTGTGGACTGTGGATAGGGTACCGAGTGGATATAAACCAACTGGTAGGTACTACCTACCCTACACCCCATTCGATTCACTTTCTATAGATCGCTATTAGGTACAGACTACTACAGACTTTCACCAACCAGTAAACCAGTACCCAGTAAACCATAGTCTGTCGAATCAACGTTCAAAAGTCGTCGATAAATGGTTGAAAATAAGAATGGATCCAAACTAGAGAGAAAAACAGATTGTGGAACGACTGTAAGTCGTCTAGGAGTAGCATAAATCTTCCCAAGTTCGTCTGAGATTTTTCGAATTAGTTTGAGGACGTTGCAAAGTCTTCAGTGCGAATCCCTGAAATTGGTTTCAAGAGTGACTAAAAAGTCGACTAGAAGAAATGGTTTCAATCCAGATTATTACACTCAGTATTTGAAGTAAGAAGAACAATTTAACTAGAAGACGTAGTCTGGATCCTAAAAAGATTTTCCAGTATGTATAGTCTTCGAATCTTAGATTAGTCTGATTATAAGAGTAGTCTTGAGACGTTAGAAGGTCTTAATACAAATTTTCAAATTGGTTTTATAGTCAGCTAAATTGGTTATTGGTTCCAAACCTGATTAGTCAAAGAATAACAAATTGAAAGAAGTCTCGACTAGTCTGGATCCTACAAAGTTGAGAATCATTCTTAATTTCGAACTGGACACAAAGTCGTTGGAAAGGAAGAGAATATTTTTGGTCTTCTTCGTTTCAGAGGGGGAAGGAGGGGGATACAGAACCTTTGAAGAAGTATAAAAGTGGCGTAATGAAAGAACGACTAATTTTCCAAAATCAGGAAACATTCTTTAGGTGAAGTTATCGGAAAACTGAAATGAAAGTCATCTTAAAGTTGTGCTAACGAGATTCAAAGTCAGAAGCATTTCCTTCGAGACAATTAGGGACACGAAAAAAGTCGTCTTAAAGTAGTCTCATTAAAGTTGAGAACCTTTTTTGAAATTCGAGACATATTTCTATGCTCAAGTCGTCCATAAAAATCGTTTGCCAACATCACACAAGAAAACAATCCACTTTTCAATCAAGAAATGTACTTTGGACGATTTTTAGACGACTTATAATCCAGATTGATGCGAGTCTATGTACTATGTACTTCCCCTTCCAACTGGTAGTAATAAAATATTACACTCGCTTCATATCTACCCTCTAATAATTTAATCGTTTCTACAAGCTTAGGTAGCTCGGGTAGGTGGTCGGGTACAGTATAGTTATGGAATTACCGGGGATAACGATGTGAGTGCTTCTTATACAACAAAAAGAGAGAAAAAAAAAGAAGGGAACCTAGCCCACTACAATTTATACCAACCCCGAGGTCCTACCCCTAAAGTCTAAAACGTTAAATTCCGTCAACTCAAAACGTCGCGACGTCTCAAGATCTACATTTTTTTAGCTTCTTCTTTTACTTTTTTGGTTCTCTCTTCGCGCATTGTTATGGCATTTTGTTTTCTTCAATTTTCTTTAGTGTATTACAGAGAAAGTAATTCTTCTCGAGATGACTATTCTGAAAATTCAAAGCACTATCAGTGCCCTCGATCTCGATTTTCGTCTTGGTTTAGAAGATAAAAGACGATTTCAAACCATGTACGATTTAAACTCTAAAAAACTAATCAAGAATATGTACGATAATTTTGGATCGTTCAATTTAGACGACTGTCAAAATATAAGAGACTATTCCAGACGTCTTACAGACTATTCGGACTAATTCAGACCATTCTGGACGCATTGTTTCACTTGTTCCTCAGTTATTTAATTTTTTATTATTTGTCCTGTAAAAGTCTGGATTTTTCGTATAAAAAAGTTGAAAAATAAAACTTTATCATTTGTCTCCCGATTTTCCATCATCCATTGGCCAAAGTGATCTAAGGGGATGATCGAAATCCACGTTAGTTTCGGAGTCACCATGGATAAATTTCGTAAGGGGTGATACGTGCGGGGGCCACGGTGCGGCGTGCTGACGGATCATTTAGCGGTTTTGTCGAGCGACAACCAATTGGCGGCATTGTCGCTTGGCTGTACCACAATGGGCCAATCGGAATCCTCTCTCTCTCTATTCTATTCTACATCCATCTATCTATCCGTCTTTTTTCACTCCCTTTAGCCCCTATCCACCCCTCGCGCCCTTTTCCTCTCTCTTTAAAACCTCTCTTTCTCTTCACACTACATTCATCATGCCTCATATCCGTGTATATAGATGCGTGCGTGTATGAGACCAGAATTGACCACCCGATGCGGCTAGTCAGACTAATCGGAGTTTGACCGGTGTTAGGAGCCAAATCAAATTTCTATATGCAGTGAAAAAGGAGAAAAACTGAAAAAGGTAACCAGAAATTGTTTTCAAAATCATTGGAATCCGATTAGTCGTCTTAAAGTCGTTCGGAAATTGAGTTAATGTCAATTTTTGGTCCATGCAGAGTCCGAACAACGTCTAAGATACTTGTGGTATTGCAAGATGAAAGAGTCTGAGACGCCATTTCGGACATGTTTAAGCCGACTTTTCGATATCGTCTGGGCAATAGTTAGACGTGACATGACCGCGGATCAAGTGGCAAGGTAGTACATACTCTGCACTTTGCACAGAGCCGCGCGGTGTGGCTGGCTCACTTTAAACGCAACAATGCTTGTAATTATGGAAGTGCCACTCAAGAACGATTTTACAGCGAGGGAGCGTTCGCGGACTCGATTCGCTCCACTCTCTGTTTTACAGCAAGCGAATGCTCGCTGGATACTGAAAATCTGATACGGAATCGCGTAAACAATTGAAATTTCCTTATATTGTTAAACTTTTTCATGCGATGACGTCACACTCACTTGAAATTGTGGTATTGATGGGGTGACTGTTCACTCCATTCGAGTGAATACTCAATCTTTTAAAGTGATTTTCTTCGCTTTAAGCATTCAGAGTAATGTTTGATCCTTCTGATTATGTTCACTCCTGAAGAATGCAGGACATATCTATATTGAATCTTTCTTACGTCGAAGTGATCGAGTTCACTCTCCAAGATTGAATATTCGCCTTCCACTCGAAGGAAAGTCACTTCATTCAGTCTTCCGTAGTGAACTTTCATTCTCAAAAGCGTAGAGATTCACCAATCCCCCCCCTTTCTCGTAATTTTGAAAAACTGTTTTTGGTCTCTCACCTGTACCCTGGCCTCCGAAAGATCTAGTCTCATGGCGAGTTCCTCTCTCGTGAATACGTCAGGGTACTGCGTCTTCTCGAAAGCTCTTTCCAGCTGATGTAGTTGGTAGGTGGTGAAGGTGGTCCTGGACCGTCTGACTTTTCTCGGACGGTCCATTTCGATCTCCTCTATATCAAGAGAATCGTTTATGTCGTCATTCATCCGGTGATCACTGATATGACTCAATGTCGTTTCACCATTCTCACCATCAGCGTCAGACGACGGAGCCGCATGTTCCACTGTTAGAAAACGAAAAGACAATACGTTCATGATTAGTTTACAGATTTGGTACTTTATGATTTTTGTTTGTTATCACAATGAGAGAAATGACCAATTAAAAGACGTCGCTGATTATGATGACTCATCTTTCGAGCCAAAAGATGGGCTCAAATGTGTGAAAAAGCGGTTTTCCGCGCGCAGACAAGCTACTTGTATTGCCCCGTTCATTCTGGTGGCATGCTGTCAGTCAATCAGACGGAAAGTAGTTATTATCAAGAGATGACATTTCAAACTAGCTGGACTACATGCTAGTCGACTTTTTGAGAATATCTTAGACTAGTTCAGACTGATCCAATCTACTTCTTGAGTGTTCTTGACTGATCTAGAGAATTTTAGACCATTTTTGACTAGTTTATATGACTTCTGAAATATCACAGCTACTTTAAACTAGTCTTAACACGTTCGAGACTGATTAAGAATACTTTTTTCAAACTAGTCCAAACGCCTAGTTGAGTTCGAAACTAGTCCAGGGACTGGTAGATGATTTTAGACTTGCTCAAACGACTTCTAGAATACTGTGAGCTGCTTTAAAGTAGTCTTGACACGATGCAGACTAATCTAGAATACTTTTAAAACATTATAGACTGTTTCAAATGCCTTTCGCAACACTGTGGACTACTTCAAACTACTCCAGACTTTTTGCACACTAGACTCAAGGACGTTTTTACTATTCTAGACTAATCTAGATACTTCAGAAAGATTGTAGACTCGTTTTAGCTTTGGTTCAGACCCCTTGCAAACTGACCTGAACAAGTCTTCAAATATTCCAGACTAGTTCCTTCACTTTTGAACGATTTCAGGATAGTTTATACGACCACTGGAATATTATACTATAATTTTAATTTTAATACTCGTCGAGACATGTTGTAGACTAATCTAGAATACTCTGATAATATTCCAAGTTATGATTGGCTTTCGGAACACCGTGGACTACTTTGAACTGGTTTTGAAATCTTTTCAATAACCTATAAACGACTTCATGAATGTTGATTTATACGTCTAACAGACTAATCTCTACCAATTTTAGGCCATTTTAGATTATTTGAAAACTTGTCATAAGAGAACATTTTCAACATATTCGATATCATCTTAGACTGTTTCAAACCAGTTTAAAGGCCTTTGGACCAGTCCAGACTATTCTAAACATCCTATGAACCCTGTGTTCAATCTAGTCAAGTTGCATAGAACCGTTTACAATCCAAAATCGATACTTTTTTTCCCCTTCAATTTCAATTACGTGTTTTTCAATTGTTCTCATTCTACCTGTCAAAACCCAGTGTTTTACACCAGTCACATATCGTTCGCGTATATATTTGTGTTCCCTTCAGGTCTGCATCTACCGACACGACCGTCGATGAATGCCTTTTATCGATCGTTCCCGTTCTACCTATGCACCTATGATCGAAGGATTTAGCATTTTTTAATCCCTCGTACTTCATTCTCGTTTTTCCACCCTTTACCCCTCTAAAACCCTCCACCCTATCGAAACCCCCTAGTATACCTACAGCAGTCTGTATTCTCTGCCTACTCTCCACTTTATCGTTGTATAGAGGTGGAGGACTAAAAAACTGATCCATGTTTGCGCTAATACTTCGTGTCGTTGTTGTTAGCGATTAGCAAACACTGCACATGCACCATACACACTCGCAAAAAAATTCACCTACATGGCACTTCTATACTTTATTGTACCAAAAAACGAAAAAGTAAAATGGGAGGGGGGGGGGGGGGGCTCGGAAAAAATCACCCCTTGCCTTTTAGCTTCAGTCTAGTTTTCTCCCTCTCGCTAGGTATTCTCTTTTTTTTCTAGTCCTCTCAGAACAGGACCGCGGATTACCATTATATCTAGATCGTTATTGAAGCAGCTCCAACAGGTATGGAATAAGACATAAGTACCTGGATCTACTTAGTGGATATAATTCCGAGTAAGCTGGAATTTTTTTTCTACAGATAATTTCATCATTTTATAAATCTAAAACTTTTTCAACATTAATTGTTCATCAATTTCAGAGAACTAAAACTCCGAATTTTAAATCCAGAAAAAAAAAAAATTCGGAATCATTGGGGAATTTTTTTTTCAGATTCTATTATTCTCAGAACAAAAATGAACTTATATTCGGTTTACTGTTTTTTCTTGCCTTTGTTTTAGTGGTAATTCTATCAGTCAATTTTCTCTCTGCCTCTGTGAGTCTTTTTCACAGGTATGAGTTTCGGTTATTACAGTAACTATGTTGCAGTATAGAAGCTATGGAGATCGATGAGAGGGATGGGGGTAGGGGGCAGAGATATAGGAGCTAATCCGGGGTGAATAGAGAGATTTTAATGTTTTTATGTCGGCGTACAATGGCGAGTCCACTTGATGCCAACCCCCTGTCTCTCCTCACCATTTCTCTCTCTCTTTCCCTCTCTCTAAACCCGTAACCCCCGACTCCAACCCCTTCTATCACCCCTCGATTATCTTTTATTAAATTTACGATGAGCACTTCGGCAAGCCGTACGTACTAGAGGCTGAGAGAAAGAAATTAAGACACTAGCGATGGCATGGCTCTGATCAGGAGTGGGGATAACCCACAGGAATTAATTGAAATTTAATTACACGTTCATTGATCAATTTTTTATTTGGTTTTTGAAAATTCATCATTTTTAAGGGGTTACATACACTTGAAGCGGGCGAAAGGACGTGATTTTTGTGATTTTTTTTCGACAGACTTATCAAGGTTTATTGAAAAACTGTTAAGACCATTGATTAGTACTCGCTTTCATGTACTTGGACAATTTTTATTTATCGAAAAATATTGCAAAATGGTGGAACTACAGCCATATTACACGAGCGCCCTTTTTTCAGCAACAGCTGCGGTGGACATCATAACTGGAGAACGATTCATTTAAAATCGACATTTCATAAAGATTTGATTATTACATTGCATTGAGTTGAGTGTGAACGAAGGATTTTGAATTTTGTTCAATAATAAATTGTTTATAGCAAAAAAACCGAAAGCTAATTACCTTAAAAAATGAACTTTTTGTTAAAATTGTTGTAATTTAATGAAGAATCAAAATTTTTCACAAATCTTTGGTTCACGCCTAAGTCAATGCAATTTAATAATGAAATCTTTTTCAAATTTTGATTTTAGACGAACCGTTCTCCAGTTATGATGTCCACCGCAGCTGATGCTAAAAAAAGGTGCTCGTGTAATATAGCTGTAGTTCCGCCATTTTGCAATATTTTTCGAATCAAAAAAATTGTACAAGTACATGAAAACGAGTACTAATCAATGGTCTTAACAGTTTTTCAATAAACCCTGATAATCCTGTCGAAAAAAATCACGAAAATCACGTCCTTTCGCCCGCTCCAAGTGTATTATATGTAACCCCGCATAAAAATCGCGGCGATTTTTAAAAACTGAAGTGAAAAAGTGTTCCATAACTTGCAGTTTTTGGTTCTTCCTTCTTTAAGATTCAATGTAAAGGATTTTTTCGGAATTTTGAATATACGTCTGGGGGAAGACTAGGAGACATCCAAGAACAAGGAAATTAAGTTTCCGAAATGCGTGATTTTTTAAACAGAACAATCACATTTCCCTTTTTTTATGTATACTCAAACCTGACCTTCTCTATTCTAGCAAGAAACATCATTTTTTTATATTGATCAGTTTTTTTCGAAAATTCGGAAGATAATCACTGCATAGCCATAATCGATGAAAAAGTTGATCAACGATGATGAAGTATTAATTATCGAGTGAAATTTGTTATATACATTTCAGTATGAAATTTTTGGGGGAAAAACCCATGATGGGTAGGGTCGGACAATAACTCTATGGGTAATTAGTAATTAGAAGGGACCGTTTTTAATTTCGTATTTACGGATAATAGAGGTACTAAACGCAAATACTTATCCACCTACTTATCCATTATTATAACCTTTCCACTGTATGTATATACCTGACGTTACTAACGATCATTCCACTGTTCTCTCCAAAGAGTATTAACGAGCGGTCATACCTATCTGGCGTTCTAGACAAATCGACAAGTAATTATTATTTTCAGTTTCTATTGTTACTTTGACAGACAAAAAAATCATACTCTCAAAATATTTCACCCAAAGGATTATTAAATCAACTACAACTAATTACCACCCCATTCGAGTTTATACTTATTAGGGATCTCGTCGTTGTTCTTGTTTTGCTGTGATAGGTGAAAAAAAAAATCAAATTTTGGAATTTTGAAAGTTAGAAGGCTCTCATAGAATCTACAGTAGAATTAAATAGTGAATTATCGCCACTCATTTTCTTGCGTTCTATAAGTTCTTGATCTACTATAAAGTAAACTACTTCTATAGATTCCTATATAGATTCATAATAAATTTTCTTTTATCATCTACTGACGATCTACTTTTAAAAATCCTTAATTTTACAGACGCTAATAAAATCTGCACCTGATTATTTTCCGATCCATCTAATTACTCTCGACTTCCATCTGGTTCTACTAAGAGAGTAATTAATAATCTACTTCCAAATTCCTGATCAGGGTAGAGGACCTCAAAATCTACAATAGATTCAATTATTAATCTCCCTCTGAAAATTCACTGTCGTGATGCCAGCCATATCAACATGCGATTCTATTATCATTTCTTTTTTATCATTCTATTCATCTTGTTCAATAATTTGAAAAAAAAATCGTCGAAGAAGAAGAAATAATTGAATATATTGCTATTTTTTATTATCAAATATTGTATTAAAAAATATTGTTTTGTCGGATAATCTCGTAGAATCTACAAGTTATTGTCAATCGATTCTCATTCTAACTGCACTCCTCACCCTTATACTTTTTCCACTGTGACGGAACAAATCTACTTTTCGTAATTTCCGATTGTAGATTATTGAATATCAGGAGCCACAGAAAACATAATTATTAAGTCGTCTACAAGACGTCCAAAAAATACCAGAAGAACGAATCAGACTCCGAAATCTGAACGGTGCTAAAAACGATGCTAAGTGTCTAAAACTTAAAAAAAAAAAAATTTGAATCAATTCAAAAATGAAAAAAATTGACAATATTTCAGTATGTGAACAACAGATCAAATTGACTTCAAACTTGAAGTCTTAATATTGAATTAAAAATCCCTAAAAGTATTCTTGATATTCTAAAAATTTAAATAAAAATTATGATAAAAAAAAAAAAAAAAAACACTTACCATCTTCTTTGCCGTGGCCCAAAATTTGGTCGATGCTGTACACGTTTCTTTTTTGATTATACGTCTGCGCCATTACAATGCGTGATTTAGTATAAATGTTATCCGCACAATTTGAATGTTCGATAGAGTTTTTTTTTCCAGAGAAATTCGTCCCAATTTCACTTTAAAAATAGAAAAAAAATCCTTCCTCTTCTTTTCTGGATTCAAACTTTTTCGAAATGAATGAATTTCGAAATTTGAAAAAAAAATCTTCGATTCTTTGATCGAAAAAAAAACATGTAAAAAACTCAAAATCTAAAACCGAACGAGTTTTATTCCTCCCTTAAACTCGGGGGTAACTTTTGTAGTATCCTCAATAATTACTGAAACGAACCGTCCATCAACGGGACTTCAGTGTCCGTCGACGTCGCAACGTGAACTAAATGCCGGGTTAAATCGCAGACCCTAATATCGCGGGGTTTGCCCCACCCCTGGGGTACCAACGCCGCCATATTAGCGCCCTGGCCAATCGGGGTTTCAACGTTTTCACGCAGGTCCGTGGGGTTGAATAGTCGCCGGGTAGATTATGGGCGGAGTATTTTTGGCCAGGTGGTCAAAACCCTCGATTTTTTTTACCCCCCAAAGATTGTGGTTTTGCCAAAAATTTCACCCCCTAAAATCCAGCTCAAGTCCTCTGAGAACGACCCGATTTTTCGAAACGAAAAAGAATCCAATTTTACACCCCAAACGCCCCCCCGCGAATTTGTTTACGACGCTTTTACTTATCAGACCGTTTCCTCGGCTCGGTTTCATTGGCCGATTGCCCCCGCGCCGCCACAAGCGTTAAAAATTGATTAGTACCCTCAACCACCATTCCTACGACGACATCCTTCCCTCGACCCCCCACAAACCCAGAGATTTTTTGTCTGATACGAGAGTTTCGCCAGATTTGGGTAATTCGTCTGTTTTTAACGGGTTAATATTTTTCAACGTAGGTGATACTTAATCCAGCCTAAAGACGTCTAGAAATGGCCTTGGAATCCGAAATGCACTTACAGATGAATTTTCAAATTTCAATGACCTTTTGTTCTTTCAAAATTATGCGGGAACCCGGACTCTATATTTTGGATTCAGATACGACACGTAGTCGATTTGATTTTAGACGACTTAGACATATTTTCGACATTTTTTTACAGATATAACTACTTTTTAGACGTCTTTAGGACGACTTTGCGACGACCATAACATTTTTTACTGACTCAGAAAACCGGAAAAATATTTTAGGGCGTCTTTTGGGCGACTTATACATTTTTCCGCGTCCCACTAACCAGAGAAATACTTTCAGACGTCTTTTCGACGACTTTCAGACGCCTCTTATATTTTCTACGACCTCGAAACCTAGGAGTCTTTTTCGGACCTAATTAAGATAAAGTTCAGTCACCTGTAATCCAACTATTTGTAGAAGTCTTTTCCAATCTGATATGAAAGAATTTTCATTGACGACTTAATCCTTCTAAAGCTATGAAGACATATTTTTCATTTTGAGAGTCATACGACTTTCTTTTAATTCCTACCGACGTCTTTCAAATCCAACAGAACGATTTGATAAAAAAGAAAAAGTGTCTTTGAACCCTCTTCTAAACGACTTATAGACGACTTTTGTTTCCTGCATCTTCCAAGGCGGGAAATTCTTTCCCTAGACGACTCCCGAATCCAATATGACTGAAAAAAAGTATCACTCAAACTCCTCTTTAACAACTTCCGGACTGTAACTTTTAGACAACTACAATTTTCTATACATCTATTCCAAACCATCTTCTAGACGACTTTTAATTTTTTCTATGTCCTTTAGCCGACCTTTTCACCTGTTACTTTTTTTTCTAACTTTTCACCTTCGGTTGCGTCTGTCTGAAGCTCATAAACGAATTTCTGGGTCTTCCAGTCAACTTTTTCTTATTCTCCTATCATGACCAAATTTTCAAAAAATTTCTGTTTCAAAAATATAATTTTTGCCATCAAATATTCTGAGGTCATCTAATCGAATCAAATCAATCGTTCATAATTGCGTAAAATTAAAAATAATAAATCGTCCGTTGCGATATGAAAGATTAAATATGAATTTTCATTTCAGACTCAAAAATCAATCAATCAACTAAATCACGAAATCTGATGGATTCCAGATACTATTGTGTGAGAGTATTTGGGTTATTTGTTACAGTAGTATAATTCAGGAAATTCCCTAGCATTGTGAGTGGGGTGAGATTAGGTACTTAAAACGTGGCATGATCCTTGCTAAGATCCTGTAGCAGGTTATAGACGGCACTGTATAACCGATAATATCCGTCCATTCCCACCCCAGACTTACTTACTTACTTAGTTCCTTACTTAGTCCAGAGTTCCGGTAATGGGGAAACCCCCGACCAACTCTGGCCAGGTGAAGACCCAGACACTTTCCGAGTGCTAATATCTTCACCATTCTTACTCCAGGGTTCCAATAATTGCGAAAAATTAGAGCGTATTACGATTATCTCCTCATCGGCAGCTAGCGCAGGCGACACCCAAAAAATAAGAGGGTAATAATGGGGAACCTCGAGGTTCTAAATTCTGTTACGCGTTCGCTCAACCTAATCCCTAATTCAGCTACTTATTCTAAGACAACGCCTACGGGACCCAACACCCTCAGTGAAGCCGGCTACCATTAGCTGCTTATAATATACTTACCCAAATCTGGGTACCAGCTGCAAAAATATAGTTTCTGCAGTTATAGTTCTTACCACGGTCTAAGGGGACAATTCCATATCAAGTGATCAAGGCTTTCGGGACAAATTTATCTGATCTTGATATCAATCTAAAAAAAAAGTAGTTCACGATGAAAAAAAATAGTTGCTAGAGCTTTTTTTATATCCTCAATATTTTCGAGGTTATGCAACCTCTTCGCTTTGGCGCATTTTTTTCGAAAAATGATAACTCTGGCCACGTTGGTCATAAGGAGGTCAACTTGGGCTCATTTTATTCGCAAAAGAGAGTAGTTTGTAGAATAAAAAAATAGGGCTAATTGTTTCGGGAAAATGGAGACAATTTTATGTTGAGCGATCGGAAATCCCAATGCCCTGTTTTCTTCTAAAAACTATATTCTTTTGCGAATGAAATGAGCCCAAGTTGATCTCCTTATGACCAACGTAGCCGGACTTATGATTTTTCGAAGAAAAAATGCACTAAAACGAAAAGGTTCCATAGCTTCGAAAATATTGAGAATATAAAAAAAAGCTCTAGCAATAATTCTTTTTTTTATCGTGAAATACTTTTCCTTTAGATTGACGTCAAGATCAGAAAAATTTGTCCCAGAAGCCTTGATCACTTGATATATGGAATTGCCCAAATACCAATTATCAAACTTGTAGCCTATAAAATTTCCTACATAATTATCTCATTGCATTTTCATGTGTAATGGATACTTTCAGAGACAGGAAAATCGCACTGGTTCATACAAATTCATTCAATAATACCCATGAACTTTTTTGTGGAGAATTGAATTCTCTGTAGATTCGAATTTTGCAAAATCTCTCTATCTCAAGACCTGTTCAATTAGCTGTGAGCCTTCGAAGTTTGAAGTTTCATTTATAAGTCGTACCTTCTTGTGCCTCTTAAGCCTCCCAATGTTAGTTGTATGGTACTTGATCCAACGTGTCGAATAAATTGTGAGAATGATTATAGAATTGCCGGAGAGGATTGAAACGCGGATTTCGGGTGGGGGTCATAAGTAGATATAACCGCCTTAAGAGTTAAGCTTTTGACTATCGCTAAATCTAAGGTAGAATGAATTCCAGAAACTTTGATGCGGATTGACTGAAATTTGAATATCGAAAATCCAGTTCCATTAATTACAGTAATTAAATTTGCTCCAAGGGGACGCGGCAGGATCGAAGAGCCTGATATCAAGGGGAGCAATAAAGCAATAAAATATAAATTATTGAAATCAAGTTGGAGAAAGAGGGGATTATAATATACCTCAGAGAGCCGCGTATTGGGGTTGGATGGGGGTGGATGGGGTGGTTTTCGAGGGAGAAATTGAACGGGACAAAGAAGGTGGGTATAGATACAGTTGACAATAGATTCAGCGAACCAAATCAAAGATCAAACGCCCCGAAGTGCGCATTCAACGCCCATAATTGACTGCCATGTTGGAATGCCAGCCACTTCGCTCATCGTCTCTCTATACTATACGTATACTCGAACTTCGGAAATATTACAAAAGAGGAATACATTATATTGTATTATATTACAACTCACACGTTTGTGATCGCGTCTATTTCGACTACCAACATGTCCGCGTATCTTACCCGTTAGACATTCATTCGTGTCGAATGTGGATCATCTCGATTGTATTGGATACGTGTTATTAACTACGGTATTAATATAAGCCCTCGATTTTGAATTCATTCACACGAATTCCCAAACAGTATGAAAGTGAGTTTTTTTTTTTTTGGTCTTCAAAATACTTTTTGACGAGTTTTAGCTTCAAAGACGTCTTGAAGAAGATATTTTGAACGACTTTTGCTCGAAAAACGTCTAGAATGAATATTTTGCGTACAAGACGTCTTCGATGCCAGTTAAAACAACCCTCAGACGAATTTTGCTTGAATACTTCATAGGAATACGTCGTTAATTCGATTTTGAGACAACTTTTGCCTGAAAGACGTCTTCGAAAGAAATTTCATTTGTTCCTTTCCACTTTGATCAATTTTAGTATGATTTTAAAACGGCTTTTCTAGCATGAGGGAGTTTCTAGACGATCTCAGAACGTCTTTGATCCACTCTGGATAATATTGTGTTTACATATTTCAGTTGATATAATTTCTATACTACTTTCAGACAACTTTGTTCATTAGAACAAATTTAATCGGCTTTAAGACGACTTTTATTGTCTAAGATCATTTTCAGGCCACTTTTAATCGTATTTGTACTCTACTTTGGGTAATTACTGAACGACTTTCAGACGCCTTCATTGTACAATGAATTGTGGACGATGTTCTACGCATTTCTCCTCGATTCATCTGTTTACAGCCATCTACGAATTCCATTTAAAGCTTGAAGACGTGAAAAGGTAATTATTTGATAATTACCAATGATCACAGATTCGCTTTAGTTATTTCTGATTACACGTCGTACTCATAATGCCACTCAAACGTAAGACGATTGAACATCTTTCTGTCGGGATTGGCGATATGAAAGAAATAAAAAATGTTAATCTATTCAAAGTCTGTCTATCTTCGCTATCCATGAATTGATTTCTTTTCATTCGTTTCCTCTTCGTCCTGTCTCCTTTTTTTTTTTTGGTGTGTAACAACGTTTCTTTCCTCTTTTAGTCATCACACCTTTGTACGTTGTAAATAAATAGTATTTACAGAGAAAGAGAGAAATAGCTGTCTCTGCTCCACAGTACAGATAGATAGTTCTTGAAGAACAACCGGGTATTAGAATCGCTGTTATTGAGCCTTCGGGCGGCGAGGCTAGGTTGGGCTATGAATCGTGTCCCTCTGATCGGTGACTGCAGCAGGACAGCGGAATATATAGACATTGTACAGGACCCTTTCTGCATATGGGGAGCATGAGAGGCGAAAGGAAACCACAAAAGGAAGCGAAAAAGAAAAAGAGAGAAAATTACGAAGATAGAAGCATGAAAACAATTGAATTCGGACAGTACAAAGTCCAAAAGTCGTCTACGACGTCTTTCTCAAAATTCAAAACCGTCAAGGACGACGCTCCCGACAGTCAAATGAGTTTCGCAATCTTTCATAGCAAGGAGGCTGAAAGACGCCCAAAAGACGCTTTTAAGGGGTCGAAGACTTCGTCTAGAAGTTCATTTGAAATTCCGGAAATTCAAATGATTTTTCACACCATTTGATACAAGGCGCCAAACTAAACGTCTGAAAGACTTTCTTCATTGAGCTAAGAGTCGTCTAGAAGACTTCCTCCACAGACGTTCTCGAAGAATTCCTTCCAGGTAAAGATACACAGTCCAAAGGAAATCTTCAAAGTTGAAATTAGCTTGTAGGAACCCATTTTTCTAACGTAAAGAAGACTTTCCAAAAGAAAAGCTGTCCAAAAGACGTCTCCAAAACTGAAGAAAAATCGACCCAAAATTTCTTTTGATCCATGTTTTTAGGAATACCCAACGAAGTCATCGAAGCTTCGAAGAAAAAACCATAATACGTACTTTCAAGGCCTCAAAAGGTCCAAAAACGTCGTCAAATTCCCAAGAAAGTCTGTGCAGGCGAACATGGTCCGAAGATAGCTTCCAAGCAATTCCATTCATGATACGAAATCCTCTTGAGGCCGTCAGACGACTCGAGGACACCTAAAACTCGTCGACTATCCGCTTTTGAGTTGTCCAAAAGGCGTCTTCCAGACCAAATTGGTCCTGAAGTACATCAAAATGATTCCAAAAGAAGTCTAAAATACGATCTTCAAAACGAATTCACAAGACGTCTTCGGCCACGCTTTGGAACTTCCGAACACGTCTCTTGGACCCCAGAGAAGTCTTTGAGGCCAACGATAGTTCAAAAGACATTTTAAAAGTGAAAGAAAAAAACAACAAACGTGCCTCAGAGACAATCTAAAATTATCATGGTAAATGGATTTGAGTTTAATTACAAATTACAATTGTAATGGGTAGAGTTTAATTACAATTCAAAATTTCGGTTCAATTACACTTTAAAATTGTAATGGCTAATAGATTTGCGTTTCATTGTAATTTGTGATTGATTTTTCTTCTGCTCGTTTCTACGGTTTAATTTGATTCAGGTTTCTTTTCTTTTCGGTAAATTTGTAATCTGTAATGAAACCGATGGGATTTGTAATCTGTAATTAATGAATTACAATTTCGCCCAATACTGTATTCAAAGCGTATTGACGCCTAAAAACCCTTATATCCATAGTTGAGTGTCACCGGACGCCTTCTATACGTCTTTAGGGCGCGGGTTACCTCTTGTACTTCATCGTCACAATATAGTAAAAACACCACATTGAACCATTGGAACGGAACGAAACGCAACGAAACGGGGTTGGGTCCGTCGCTCGTTACTCGTCGTTCGTTCGGTTTAGAGCAACGAGCAACGTCGAGCAGCGTCGAGCAGCGTCGAGCAACGTCGGGGAGTATAGAAAGAGAGAGAGAGAGAGGGAGCGGCAGCGAGGGATGGACAAACGGCCTCGGGCTAAACGCGACGCTACCAGCAGATGAGATTTTATTAACTTCTGTTAGGTGGGGCGGGCCGGGGTCGAAAGGGGGGCCGGGGGCTGAGCGGGACAGAAAAGCCACGTTGGAACCGTGGACCGTGACCAGCACCAGAGGCTGGAGTACGAGGAGAAGGACCAACGCGAACAAACGGCCAAATAAAGAGCTGGCAATTATTGTGTTTACCCCACGGTTTATTTCCACGGATCTCTAAACCTCGAATAGAGGGTGGCGACACTGCACCGAAAGCACCCTTATTACCTATACTTCTAACTCTACTCTACTCTCCGTCGCGTTTTACAATTCAATAACGAAAATACAGTGGCCATAGGAGTTCCGAGTTCGTAACTCGGAATCGAAACGGAGTCTAAAAGACGTATCAAACCGAAAAGACGGCAAGAAACTGTTCTAAGTCTGTAAGCCTTGAACGAGAGCAGCGATAGACCTCCAGCGCTAGCAGTGGCCAAAAAACACACTTTCCGATGGACAAAACCAGCGCGTGGGTTGGACATTTGGTATTCAGTGTAAAGGGTTGGAATGCGGTGTAATACAGTTCTTTCGGCTACAGCTGTTCGTGTTTTACAGCGAAACAAGTCTCGCAGAAGAAAATTCATACATCAATGACTTTTTTTCTATAAGGTTATGTTCAGCTCGTTACAAGGTGGAAGATCTTGAAAGGATCCTTTTTCTTGCGATGATCTTTCACCCAATTTTTACAATTGTTTTCTGAAACAGTTAGCTTTCAATGCTTGATCATAATTGATCGGATGCCTTTCATTCAACAATCAATGGATGCCCTAGCTATAAGCGATTCGAACTTCGCAGCAGAAGTGGACAATGACAATGTAGAGTCACGAGTCATCAGATCCACTTCTTTTGGTTGAAGCACCTGATTGGTCGAGGATTCGTGTGAGCAGTAAGACGCATCACCTACTGGCCGTCCATTCACTCACACACGCACCTGATTGGTCGAGGATTCGTGTGAGCGGGGGACCAGCCTGTAGGTGTTGTGCTCTCTCTGTCACGGAATATATAAGGCTTAGGACAAATGTCCCACTTCTTGACGTCAGAATATCGTCTTATCTTAAGAAGAAGTTTTTCTGAGGTTAGACGACATTCAGGCGCCAAAAAGTGAGACGTCTGTCCTCCGTCTGAAGATTATCACAAGATTTTTAATTTTGTGTTACCTAAAGGGTCTAAAAGACGTGTCAAAGTCGTATCAATACGTCACAATACGTTTTAGACGACTTCTCATCCTTATCATCGTTATCATCGTCATAATTAACACACGTGGGTCGTCAAGTTCCAACCCACGTTGCACGAATCTGTGTCTACATATGTGTGCATGTTTTATATACCTCCATATAAAAGCATTTCGAAGTCAATTAGACCCGTTGGCTTTGATCCGTAACATGTGGGGGGGGCGTTGGGGCTGGGGGGGTCGTCGCACACGCACGTGCCCCCCTACCCTTTGCCCCTACTGTTCTGTCCTCCCCACCCAGGATGCCTCCCCCCCCGCCCCGCCGACCGTCGAACGAGGAGACCCATTGAATAGGCGCTCCAAATGACGCCGAGATAACCGCTCACTTATATCAATTCAGTGGCGCTCTGCTCTCGCACCCCTCTTCGTCTCTTCCTCTTCCCATTCGAGAGAGATAGAGAGAAGGAGAGTGAGCGAGATAGCAGTAACAGATCAACGTGGATAGGTTTTGGAGCAGGGAAAGGTGCGGTGATTAGATTAATACAGATTCATTTTCACAGTGACGTCACCGAACACCTGGAAAGATCTGAACCGATTAGTCGTCTGAAAGTCGTTGTGAAAACTTCGTAGACACAAAAAACCTGTCTTCAAGTCGTATTGTAGACGTGTTTTGAACGAAAATCGGCTGACAATGAAAATTGATTCACAGACGTCTTACAATCAAATAAGGATCGTCTGACAAATGTCAGAAGGTCGTCTCGAAGACTTCTTGGATTAGAGATTAAAATGGCCAAAGAACAACCGACTCGTCATCAACAATGAATAACCGCTAAAAGTCATATAAAATTTGTGCGCAGAAGGTCTTTTGCGGTAGAGTTGTCTAAAAGGCGTCTGAAAGTCGTATTGAAGATTTTCTTTCAAGCAGAGGTCGTCCCAAAGACGTCTTTCAGTTCAAAGTCATCCAAAAAAATGTTCGAGAGTTGTTCTACGAACTTTCTTCGACAAATGATCTTCTTTTATACGGACGACTTTGCGAGTCCCCGTTGTCTGACGATTATGAAAATATTTAGTTTTCATAAACTCAAAACAGTGTCTTTTGAACCTCATTCTACACTGCAGATATAACGTAACCCGAGTCCAGAGGGTTGTTTGAATGGATAAAAGAATGGGGCAAGTTCGCGTGAAAATCGCGCGAGAAGTCAGTCGGCTGGGGTAGTTATAGCTGGTATAATAGGTGGACGAGGAATATATAATTGACCGATTTGAGACAGTGCCGGAACAGAGGGAAAGAGAGGAGGCGGAGGTGGAGGTAGAGGTGGAGGGGTCCCGCGCTTTTGTCACAAAATATAATTATTTTCCGATAGAATGGAAATTACCCATCCACCGACTACTACCGGCTACACCACCCACTGAAATATTGGGAGGGGATGGAAAGTGGGAATCAAAGCCTAATACCTTTATTATACGAGTTACATGAACGACGATGAAACCGAAAGACGCCTAAAACTTGTCTTTGAAACCTGGAAGAAAAGCAAGACGTCTTCGAAACTTTCACTAATGCAATAGATGTCTTAGAAATCCAATAATTCTCTTGAAAACGTCTGTATCCGAAAAAATATTGTCTAAAAATATCTACGACAGCTTAAAGACGTCTTCAAAACGTCTGGAAAAGCCAACTGACAATTTCAATACTTCTTCAAAAGCCAGAAAATGTATTTGAATGCTCTACAAAAGCCAAGTGCTGTCAAAAAGTTTTCTAATAACCAAAAAGACGTTTTAAAAATTTGAAAGACGTATTTAAGGCTTCTTCAGTCCTGCAAAATCGTTTTCAAAGTCGACTGTACTAGTTAAAAGACGTCCTAAAAGTCCGAAAGGCCTTTCGAATACGTTTGAAAAAACCAAAAGTCGTCTAAAAAAGTATTTTCAACAACTAAGAAACGCCGTAAGGGTTAGCAACAAACGATTAGAACGGTGATGAAGCGCGTACAGATATTCTCAGTAACTGCACAGCATGCACAACACACGTAAGTTCTTCACGACGCCGTTACTTGACGTAAGAATTGCATCCAAGCGTCGGAGTTGGGTACGTTCTTAAAAGTTCCTTACTTGAGTGTAATGGAGCCTATATACTCCCTCGATCGGGGTTCGCGCTTCAGGAGTGTTACTTAGCAACAAAAGGCTAGGCTCTCTCCTTTCCTCTCCTCATCCACTATACTACTCGGATTCGAATCTGAGCGCACTTTCGAACAACTTTCAGACTCCCATGTATGTATGTATGTATGCACATACTAAGAACCTCATGTTTTTCTCTTCGTGTTGATTGCTGAAAATGAATTATACGCGTGGAAAAAGTGAGAAAGACGTCTTTTAAATTTCGCGCTATGTTTGGATTGAGAATTCTAGTATTTTGGTTGAAAATTGATCGAACGCCGGGTGGAAAAATCTTAAAGACGTCCAAAGACACCTCGATGGACATAAGACGCCTCCAGCCGTCTTAGAGACCATGTGCCATGTTTGTTTCAGAAATTCTAGTATTCTGGCTAAAAATACCCAAACCAGGGTTAAACAGTTCTCCGAAGACGTTTTTGAGACTTCACGATATGTTGGTATTCGGAATTGTAGCATTTTTTACTGAAAATGTGATGTAAGTTCAGGAAAATTGTAAAAGTCATCTGGAGACGTCTCAACAAATATGAGACGTCTCTGGACGACTTTCAAACTTCGTACCACCTGTGTATT
>JAFFZH010015565.1:42115-54749 GCA_018420115.1 Euura saliciscinereae | reverse complement strand
TCTTATCACAGCTGATTCTACAAAATTCTCATTAGAGTCGATTTTGTGAAATTTTCATCACAGCCGATTTTTAAAGATTCTCATCACACTCGATTGTGCAGAATTCTCATCACAGCCGATTCTGCAAAATCCTTGTCACATCTAATTTCGCAAAATTCTCATCAAAGCCGATTTTCTCATATTTTTTCACCGCCGTTTCTCTAATTCTGTAAAGTTAGTATATCCCGATTCAAATTTCCTTCATTCGTCATGAAAGTAAAATTTTTTTCCACGAGCTCGAACAAAAAAAATCAAGATTGATTTCGAAGGTGTTTCAGAATCCAAGTTTCAAAATCAATTTGAAAGAAAAAAAAACCATTTCGGTTGATCTATGGACTAGTTCGAATGGTTCGAAACGATATTGAAAATTGTTTCTACGCCATTGCGGTCCTGGCGAGAGTACACCTAGCGGTACGGGGTTTCCTGTTGAGTGTATAGAGGATGCTGGCTTCATTTTGAGACCGGTCAATACAGGTAGTTTTCGAGCAGGTAGGCAGGGTCGGCCTAATCAAGAGCCCTAACTCAGAGAGAACGACATATCTGCGGCTTGGCTGCGAGGGCGGTGGGCAAAACGGGTTGGAAATTAAATTTAAAGGGGTTATTCGACTCTCGGAATAACCTGCGTCTACCTGTGTAAGAGAAGATGAGTTTCAATCGGATCCGATCGATTAGGATCGACATTTTTTTTACTGTTCTGCCTCATGAAATGCCAATAACGTCGTATTTTATGCAGTGATTACGATCTTAACGTGATTTTAATTAGCATTAGTCGGTTTATTAACGACCAGGAAGATCGATAACCGTAGATTGTTCAGAGAATTTTACCGAAAAGGAATTTCCGTCTAGGCAGGATGTATAAAATCGTGGTTAAAATAAGTCCGGCCCTTCGACAAGACGGAGAACAAAATCGTGGATGAGAAGGAGATGGAAAGACGACTAAACCTGCCAGCTGTTACGTCGGACGTTTCGTACACCAAAAAACAAGTTCCAGGAACCAAATTCGTTTCTGTTGGTTGAATTCCTTTTTTTTTTCTATTTCACAAATTGATATAATTATTGGTTCCAGATTTGGTGAAGACTCGACTCTTCATTTTCGGGCTGATTGCTGCATTAACGGAGAAACGGGAAGTGACAATGGAATCGTGTTCAAAAAAGATATCAGATTGAAATCGACATCACGAGTGACAGATGGACAGTGGAATTGCGTGTTTAGTGATAAGAAATCGTGCCTCTCTGTTATTGAAAAGTTTTCACTGCAATTAAACCATGAATCAAAATGTGTCAAAAAACAAGAAATTACGTTCATTTTTTTCATGATAAAAATTGTTTGAAAGTGGAATTGAACTCTTTTGCACAATAATAATAATAATCATTCACAAGAATAAAAAGTTTCGTCGATAGTGGCATAAAGTTCGTTTTAAATTTATACAATTACTTCACACCTCTGGGTATATTATACAATCAGAAAATACGTTAGTTTGAAAAGGAAAAAGAAAAAAAACGGAAGTAACGACTCTAACCAACTGATGAACATGTCCTTCGAAACGATCAGTCGTGTCATTTCAATTTGAAAGTAATTGTTAATATTGCGTAGACGTGTCAAATGAAAAATTTATCTCCCTGATCATATTTTAACGTTTGTTCATTCTCATGAAATGTGATGGCTTGTTTCATTATGTGAAAGATTCAAAGTGATTTTGACGAATTTTAGCTGATTTCCAGTGATTTCGAAGAACGTAAGCTGATTTCTAGCGATATTCAAGTGATCTTGTACGACTTCAAAGCGATTCTCTCTCTGATTTGAACTGATTCGAAACTAGGGTGTACAGCTGATTTCAGGAGTGAATAGCCACTCGATCTCAAGAATGAACATTTATTTGATGTACTTGGCGCAAATATGATTCCGATTCTTAAGCCTGTATCTTCGAAACGGTCAATTCTGCGGGAAAGAGCATAGAATCCTTTTTTGTAGAGAATTTGAAAAGCTACAAAATCAGTTCAGTCACTTTTCCCGAGTCTCTGACTGGGAGTGAGATATCGGCCAAAAAGTTGAAACAATAAGGAAAAACGTTCATTCCGGTCGACGATCAGCTCATTTCTAGCGATTTTCAAGTGATCTTGCACGATTTTAAAGCGATTCTTTCTCTGATTTCAACTGATTTCAAATCACGGTGTACAGCTGATTTCAGGAGTGAATAGCCACTGGATCTCAAGAATACAGCTGTGACATGAACACCTATTTAGTGTACTTGGCGCGAATATGATTCTGATTCTTGAGCCTGTATCTTCGGAACGGTCGAGTCTACGGAAAAAAGCATGGAATACTTTTTTGTAGAGAATTTCAAAAGCTAGAAAACTGATTCAGTCACTTTTCCCCAGTCTCTGACTGGGAGTGAGATATCGGCCAAAAAGTTGAAACAATAAGGAAAAACGTTCATTCCGGTCGTCGATCAGCTCATTTCTAGCGATTTTCAAGTGATCTTGCACGATTTCAAAGCGATTCTTTCTCTGATTTCAACTGATTTCAAATCACGGTGTACAGCTGATTTCAGGAGTGAATAGCCACTGGATCTCAAGAATACAGCTGTGACATGAACATCTATTTAATGTACTTGGCGCAAATATGATTTTGATTCTTGAGCCTGTATCTTCGGAACGGTCGAGTCTACGGAAAAAAGCATGGAATCCTTTTTTGTAGAGAATTTGAGAAGCTACAAAATCGATTCAGTCACTTTTCCCCAGTTTCTGTCTGGGAGTGAGATATCGGCCAAAAAGTTGAAACAAAAAGGAAAATCGTTTATTTCGCCCGACGATCGTGGAGATTTGAACGGTTCTCTTCAAAACTGAGGACTAAGGTTTTGAATTTTGTGAAAATTGATCGTCCTCCTCGCCCCAACCCCTCGAACAAATCTGATCTAGATACCCGTTACTTCTGTCTCCTCTAGCTGAGCGGGTATGAATACAGTAAGATTCGTGTATGCGTCTATACGCGGTCGGACGTAAATCCATCCTTTCTTTCTCAAGGATCCTGTTATACATAGAAAACCTGCTCTCTATGGTCCCGGTGCCCGCCTGATCGCAGCACAAGACCGTCTAAGAGCCAGCGAGATAGTTTTTGCTCCCGAAGCTGAGGCAAATTGTGCCGGTGCAAGTGGGGACTCTCTCTCTCTCTCTTCCTCTCGTCCAGCTACGTAGGAAGCTATTGAAGACACCTCCTATTTCTTCGGACGTACACGAGCCGTGACCTCCTTTTTGTTGTGTGTACCATCAACGTTATAAGGTTGTACATACAACCGCGAAGAACCCAGCCTGGCTCGCATCCATCCTTAGAAACACCACTGTGTAAGAAGACCTGTCCCGCGTTTGCTACGGTGGCTGGTCCTCGAGATACTCAACTACGGCCGAGGTCCTTTCAGCTCAAAGTTCTTGTTCGAAAAAGTTCTCCTTTGTGGTTCAACGCCAGGGCCAGCTCTCCACCCACAATACCAGCCTGAAACGTCCTTCCGTCCGTTTGAATCCACCTCCAATCCCGTGGCTTGATAGCCTGATGGGCAGTCAACAGACGACAACAGATTCACAATAAATCTAAAATGTTCGGAATTTGTATGTGAAATTAGGGCGAGTATAGGAACGAACTATAAGATTTTGCCACCTTTTTCGAATTACGGAATATTGTCGAAATTACAAAAAAATGGAATTTCGCGATATTTTCGCCAACACGAAATTCCAAAAGTTCTGCGAATTCGAAGTAGTGTCAAAGACAGTATTTTACATCACTTGTCAAATTTGCAACCACTTGAAGGGTACGGAACATTTTTTTTAATCAACAATCAAGGTTTTGTCTTCGTAGTAAATTACCAAGAAAAATTTGAAAGTTCTGCAAACTTCACAGATTCATCGAAATGATGACCCGAACAGTTGCATAAACTCGCAACATTTTGCGTTGCCCGGAACATATTTTGTTCCTATTGTTCACGAAACCTCAATTGTTAATAAAAAAGAATTTCCGTACCCTTCAATTGATTGCAGATTTGATAAATGATGTAAAGTAATGCCTTTGACACTACTTCGAATTTGCAGAGCTGTTGGAATGTCCTATAAATTTTATTTTTTCAAATTCTGACAATATTCCGTGATTCGAAAATGGATTAATGAACAGTTCATCCAGTATGACTTCGACATTAATTAAATCTGTCAAATTTACAGAAATATTTCTGTCGACTTCCTGATAGACAAAAAATTTGTTAAAAAAATTCCAAACTGTGAATATTATGAAATATCTTTTCAAGCACAAAAAAAAAGTCAAGTTCGAAATAATACTGTAGGCAGATGGGCAGCCTAAGTCATCTTGTTTCAATCATAAATTTTGGAGGACAAAAATTGACAAAATTTGCACGTTTCTCGTTTTCTAGAAAAATACTTTATAAGAATTCATGGTCAAGGTTCCAACTTTTTCTGGCACTTATTTTCACATCTACGAGTGAGAAATATCCACCGGTCATCGTCCTCGGATCAATGACACACATGGTCCAACCATAATCATGTTGATCAGTGGCTAAAATCTGCTGCAGGTTTTAGCAAAATTCCCATTCAAACGAATTGACGTTTGGAAGAATAGATTCAGGGCCAAAACTGATAAAATCAGGATCAAAAAGGCGAAATTATTTTTGAAAATCAAACTAATGTTCAATTTATTGTTGAAAAATCGTTACAAAATTTGTTACGAAACTCAATAGCTGCTTTTCGTATCCCCAAAAAATCGAATATGGTGAGAGAGAGAGAGAGAGATCAAGCTGTCAATCCGTGAAGATAACTGATATCGTTATACCCCGTTTCATTTATCGGTCGCACGACTAGAGTTTATCTTTCTCCATCAGAGTCGCGTATGTGTGTGGCTTTCATAAACATTAGATATCCACCATATATCTTTATGAGTACGGTAAATATGTGGGTAAGAGGAAAATTATATTTGTACAACTGCTTCTTCATCCTCCTTTCGCGCCTCCAACCCCTTCTTCTTGTACATTATGCCATAGGACGCGTTGACGTAACGTTTCTTTTCTTTTCTTTTTTGGTTTTCTTCCATCTTGAGAAGCAGCTGACCCGCGCTGACTCTACGATACGCACTTGGACACTGTTTTTTTTTTCTTTTTCCTCTCTTTACGAAAAGCAACATTTTTATTTACTTGTTTCATAGACTCGAGAGCCCGGCGGTAAATTATTTATAATATTGTTTGGTTTGGTTTCGAGTGTGCCTCTCCTCGAGGATCCCCAGTGCCGATGAAATCAAGCCTAAACAAACTCCGTGGGAAATCTCGTCCCCAAGTTTGAAACTCTCTAGTGTTTAATCGATCACTCGGTACACACGAGTCAAATATTACCGAATAAAGTCGTTCATTCGACTCTGTCCATATCTCTGAAGTGAAAAATATAAAAATATCAAGTGGATGACACAACTAGTCGATCCACAATAGTCTCTTTGTTGAAATACCGAACGAACCGTGAGAGTCGTCAAGTTTTTTCGATTTTTACAGATCATCGCAGATACGCTTTTCATTTTCATTTTTATTTATTTATTTATTTACTTTTTTGTTTTGCTTTCTTTTTCTCTTCTTCATGAGTGACTGTTTGTTTATTTATTTAAAAAACGAAATATGAAACGGATCGGAAAAGGGAAGCGAAGAGAGAGGAACGAGGATGGGAGGCACCAGTGGCGATCTAGGTCGGACGGCCAGGCGTCGCGACGGACGCATAAATCAGCTGACGCCCTTCGTAAACGAGCATAAGTACGAGAATACGTAGGTATAGGTACCGGATTACATACTCTAACACGTGTGTAACCGGCATTGAAGCCTCCGCGTTGGATCGACGATGAATAGAAGCATTTTTCAATTTTTTTTATTTCCTTTTTTTTTCTTGTGCTTACGATTTTATTTCTATTCCAATCAGGGCACAGAAATTGAGTCATCGTGACCGGCTTGAAGTCGACAAGAATTTGGGTTCTTTTTTTTTTTTTTGGTGCTGAAAAGTGACGCAAAAATATTTCTGACGAAGAATGTTTCCAATTAGTACGTGGAAAATGATCAGAGAACTTTTACAGAGTTTTAACGAAATTATTCTGACTGAATTTTCCAAAAACTCTGTGAAAAGTCTGATAATCTATGTAGATACGTGTTGAAAAAAACAATTCTTATTTATTTCATTGTGAAAATCAACCATGTGAAAATTTTGAAAAATTTGTGAATTTCAGTTGATACATCCTTCAATTTTCTTGAATTTGTTAACACGATTTTTTTAAATATTACACGAACGGAAGAATATAATGAACAAAACTGAAATAAAAACCGTGCTTCCATCTTGATTAATCGCTTCTCAAATAGCAATTTGAGAAAAAAAAAAGAAAAAAGAAAATTAGGTGGTTAAAGAGGGTCAAAAGTTTTCCCAGACCTTTTAATAATTTCAAAGTCAGTTTCAGAGTTTAGAAAGTCAGAACTTATGATGAAAATATTAGTTCAAAAAGACTGTTTAAAGTCTGTCTTAAGACTTTCAGACGCGGTACTTTGCCCCGTGCTAATTGAATCTCAGATGGTTGTAAACATCGTAGGAAGACAGGGGGCAGGGGCTTAATTTTCCCTAGACTATGCAGAAGTTGTACAATTCGTGTAATCCTCATAACGAGTCCATCGCCTCGGTATCGTCTGACGAAAACAGAAGCCGTATTACAGAGAAAAGTTAAATTTAACAAATTACCGGCTATTTTCCATTTTCATTCAACCTTTTTTCAATTATTTTATAAGTCAATTAAGGTCATATAATTTTTTTTTCTTTTTTCACGTAGAGACAAATGGAAAAACGTCTCATGTTGGGCGAATACGTAACTCTTTGATTACAATTTTTAAGAAAAATGGAAAAACAATGGTAAAGGCAGAACGTCGTAGCCGCCATTTTTGTTTCTACTCCTCAACGAAAAGAGTCATCAAAACACCTGAAACGTGAGGATAAATTGAAAAAATATGATACGACCTTAGGACTGAATAACGTCGTATCCACCAGTACATACGACTTTCTGATTTTAATTGACTTAGTATCAAATTTCAACGTTTATATGAACGAATCTTTGGGTTTTTTTACCTAAATACGATTGGAAAAAAATATACGACCTTCTGCTGATACGAAAGGCAAAAGGTGGTATACGTGGCATGAGGTGCTACGTCCTTATGCCATTGGACACGCGATAAAGTAAGGTCTCATTTCCTCCTGGTCACGTTGCAACCGACGAACGTCAATTTCTCGTAGCTTTAGTCAGGCCACTGCGTTTCCTCGAAGAGTGCAGTGTTTATCTATATGTATTGCGAAAACGTGGATGCATGCATCATGCTCTGGAAAATCCCTGACCACCCGCGCCATCGCGATCGTATAGTGAAACTGAACAGGTCTTTCCGAAGAGCGAAAATTTATCTTGAGTAGAGGGCAAGATGTCTCACCCACTCGAAGAAAAGGGCCTGGAGACGTGATTTGAAGTTTCCAAAATGGCCGTTTTGGGTCTCGAGTGTGCTCCGGAGTCTGGTGTGTATCTTGGTACTTTATTGCTGAAATTGGAGTATCGCCGTAGCCCAAAGTGGCTACGTTTCAACATTAACGATATGTGTGCGTAAAGTTACGGCACGTGTACTGTAGTAACACCGACTAAACATGCAGCGGGATGCTGACTCGGCACACACGCTGTTCCAAAGCCTACAATTTATGTAACAGTCGTCGAGGGTTTGAGAAACTTGATTTTCCACCACACATGCATTAAAAACTCGTGTTTTTTGACCTCCTTAAAGGGATCGAAGTCACAGTTTTTTTTTTACCGAGGAAAAAAACTTTTGCAGGAAGGAAGAAAAACTCTCGTAACCATAGTAACGGTGAAATAAACCAAGAAAGTGCTGCCTCCTCATGGTTTTAACTTCACTCAAAAAAGCCAGCTTCCTTCCCTTGGTGAATAATATCCCTTTTTAAGGACAGGAGAATAATGATTTCCAGTAAATTTTCCCGCGGCATTATAGCCTGGGTTGGGATTAACTCGTTTCCCCCCAAATTTGTAATCGCGTTTTGTGCGTGGCTTAAAAAAAAAAATTATGGTTGCGATATATCTCTGATAAATATCGCATTGAATTATTAAGTCGTTGCGTAAGGGGGTTTGGGCTCGTTTCTGCAATGGCCATTATCATTACCGTTTCCGATGTTTAAAAATTCTGAATAAATACTTTGTTAGAATATACTGTATATACAGCTGATGTGCAGGCTAATAGCTGACAGGTTATGTATTTTGATGTTATCGCATGGGAAAAAGGACTAAAATACAAATGTATACGTACGTACAGCGATTGTCATTTTGGAAGAAAACAAAAGCATTTTACAGGAATAATGAATACGGCTATAATAATAATAATAATAATAACAATACCGAACACATTAGCACGGGGAAAATGATGAATATTACACAGACCACAGGTAATTATTCCCCGGGTTTAACCAACGCACGGTTGGATATACATGTACATGTTTACATAGTTGAAGCGGGGATATGGATTTTTGAAGAACCTATATCGTACGTATGTACCTAAATCGTGAATCATAACGCGGATGCGAGTAGAGGGGATAGGCCGGTTCTAGATACAGATCCCTGTTACCGACATGTTACCGACCGAGGGTTCGCATCCGTGCTACTTACCGACAGTGGGTAAGTTACCCCGGCGCCGCACTGTTACCGACCGAAGTTTCATGCTAATTACCGATAGTGGCCCCGGAGCATCCCAGTTACCGACCGAAGTTTCATGCTAATTAACGATAGTGGCCCCGGAGCATCCCTGTTACCGGCCGATGGCTCTATTTACCGACAGATGGCCTCCCTAATTTTCCCGAGAGATGGCGCCACCAATTGTTCATTTCCCAGATGGCGCGCCTAATTGTTCATTTCCCAGATGGCGCTCCTAATTGTTCATTTCCCAGATGGCGCGCCTAATTGTTCATTCCCCAGATGACGTTCCCAATTTTCACTGCGGGATGGCGTCACCAATTTTTTCCCACGGAGGCGGCAAGAATCAAAGGGTTTGCGATTCTCAAATCTCAATTCTCAAATCTCAATTCTCAAATCTCAATGATAATTCCCCATGGCGGCATCTCAATCCATAGTGATAATTCCCCATGGCGGCGTTCCCATGTGTGTGTGTGTGTGTGTGTGTGTGTGTGTGTGTGTGTGTGTGCGCGCGCGCCTCAGAATTGGTAAATTCTCGAAAAATGGGTAAAATCCCCGAAAAATCTAGACGTTTCAGGTTTTCCAAAGTTTTCAAAAGTTTTCAAAAGTTTTCAAAAGTTTTCAAAAGTTTTCAAAAGTTCAATTTCCCCAGAAAATCATAAAGTATGATGCAATATACATCAACCGAGTTTCCCCCACCGGAAATACCCCCACCCTTGTACCCCCCACCACCTATACCCCACCCCCACTTTCAAAAGTTTTCCAAAGTTTTCAAAAGTTTTAAAAAGTTTTAAAAAGTTTTTTCAGTTACGTTCCACCAGTCGAAGTATCAACATGCGTGAAGAGGCAATTCGTGAGCAGATTGAGGTGTTGCGCGGAATAGCGGATGCTAGCGCTCTAATAAGACAAAAATGGAAGATGGTGAGGGCTGATAAAGATGCGGGCGATCATGCTGCGGCTGAAATGTTCAAACCCATAGTCAATCCGCTGAAAGAATTGGTGCATACATCGAAGCAGCAGATAAAACAGGAGATGAAAGAGGAGCCGCTCGATTTCTCACTGAAACATGAATCGAAACCTATGTATTTCTCGGCGGAAGGTGGCAAGTCTGATGATGAGGAGGAGGAGGAGGATTCAGCCGATGACGTGTATGGAGATGCGGATGCTATGGATGAGGATCATGATGAGGAGAGTGAGGATGATGGTGATGACGGGGATGATACCCTTGTAGCCGGTGAAACCTCGGGCACGGGGAAGGAGGGTGATCTAGTGTGGCGGTACCTGAAAATGTTTGACACGCATGAACAGAAGGATCTAGATAACATCTATGGCGTTCGGAAGTTGCTGCATGGAATGATGATTGGCGATTCACGAATGAAATTTGATGCGAGTGGGTTTCATGTCGGCGATAAATATTACAAGACAACACACGGATTACTCGAATTAATGTTCAAGAAATCACCCGACGTCAGCCTCCTAACCGACGCGGATAGAAAAAATTATGTAAACATTGTGATGGATACGAATGTGCTTCGAAAGCACTACAAGGCCGACGGTATCCCGCGGGATAATAACCCCCATCCGAAATATAAATTTTTCATTGCACGGTATATCGAATCGGGGCAGAGCAAGTCTGGTGGGGGCTTGCCCAAGTATAAGATTGCACGAGCGGAGCAGCAGGGAATAAAATATGTACGTTGGAGTGATCCCAATGTACTAATCGACCGTCTACGGGTTCTCATACAATTGCAGGCAGCTGGTGATACCACCGTTTCTAACGAGATAGTCTCCATCATTGAAGAGTTGCGCGAAGCTGCAATCATTTATTAGCAAGTGAACTAATTTTAATCGTGTATTGGCTGGAAAAAGGGAGAATAAACATTTTTATTGTAATTTCTGTCTTATCTTATACATCCTCGATCCAATCCTCTCACTCGCACTCGTATACGTGAAATCTTCTTAAAACTTTTGAAAACTTTTGAAAACTTTTGAAAACTTTTGAAAACTTTGGAAAACTTTTGAAAACTTTTGAAAGTGGGGGTGGGGTATAGGTGGTGGGGGTACAAGGGTGGGGGTATTTCCGGTGGGGGAAACTCGGTTGATGTATATTGCATCATACTTTATGATTTTCTGGGGAAATTGAACTTTTGAAAACTTTTGAAAACTTTTGAAAACTTTTGAAAACTTTTGAAAACTTTGGAAAACCTGAAACGTCTAGATTTTTCGGGGATTTTACCCATTTTTCGAGAATTTACCAATTCTGAGGCGCGCGCACACACACACACACACACACACACACACACACACACACACATGGGAACGCCGCCATGGGGAATTATCACTATGGATTGAGATGCCGCCATGGGGAATTATCATTGAGATTTGAGAATTGAGATTTGAGAATTGAGATTTGAGAATCGCAAACCCTTTGATTCTTGCCGCCTCCGTGGGAAAAAATTGGTGACGCCATCCCGCAGTGAAAATTGGGAACGTCATCTGGGGAATGAACAATTAGGCGCGCCATCTGGGAAATGAACAATTAGGAGCGCCATCTGGGAAATGAACAATTAGGCGCGCCATCTGGGAAATGAACAATTGGTGGCGCCATCTCTCGGGAAAATTAGGGAGGCCATCTGTCGGTAAATAGAGCCATCGGCCGGTAACAGGGATGCTCCGGGGCCACTATCGTTAATTAGCATGAAACTTCGGTCGGTAACTGGGATGCTCCGGGGCCACTATCGGTAATTAGCATGAAACTTCGGTCGGTAACAGTGCGGCGCCGGGGTAACTTACCCACTGTCGGTAAGTAGCACGGATGCGAACCCTCGGTCGGTAACATGTCGGTAACAGGGATCTGTATCTAGAACCGGCCTATCCCCTCTACTGATGCGGAAAATAATGAGGCGAATAATCATAAAATACCGATTATTCAACGAAGGATATACCTCAGAATTGAATCTTCGATATCCTTCAAGCGACGTTGATTCCTCGAAATTGTTTACATCGATGCTGAATTCTTCAGAATTATTGTTAGATTCCTGCGATGATCGAGGGTCTCGTGATACATGATCGAAAATAGGCACTAATTTTACCGACTGTTTAGATTATAATCTTTTGGTTTTTTTTTCTCTCTCTCAAGTAACTTGGGATAATTGATAAAGGAGATGACTTCTCTAAATCGATGTCAAATTTTTTTTATTTTGATTTACAGAGACTTCGATGATCGTTGGGCTGATAATTTACTGATCAGATTGCTGGTGATTGCAATATTCCAATGAGTTGATTCGCTTTCGATCGATTTTATGCGATTTTTCTTGTGATTTTAAACGACATAGACCAGTGAAATGTACGTATGCAATGACATGACAGTGGCAATGCTAATATGATGAAGACGATAACAGTGACAATATGTCAATGTATAGATGACAGCGTGACAATGACAATATGTCAATATGACGATGATTACATTACGATGTGACAATGTCGGTGTTGATCATGATGTCAATGCCGATGATATGGTAACGACGATGACAGCATGATTATGACAATATCACAATGGCAATGTTGATGACAGCATGATAACGGCAACATGACAATGACATTGTGACTATCATCATACCAGCATAACAATCGCAGCTTGACAATGATAATGACAGTGGCAGCTTGAAAATCATAGTGACAGTGATAGCTTGACAATGATAATGACAGTGACAGTGACAGCTTGACAATGATAATGACAGCAATGACATGTAGGCTTAGCAATGTCAGCTTGAAAATGATAATGACAATGACAGCAGTGACAGCAATGACATGGAAGCTTAACAATGACAGCCTGACAATGATAATGACAGTGAC
>JAFFZH010015565.1:17981-37204 GCA_018420115.1 Euura saliciscinereae | reverse complement strand
CCAAATACACAAAATTTTGTGTTTCAATGAATCCTAACCTCAAAATATACTCAAATTTGTATTCTCATAAATTCTGACCTGCAAATGAACACATAGTTTCGATTTTGAGGTTAGAATCGATCCAAATACACAAAATTTTGTGTTTTAATGAATCCTAACCTCAAAATACACTCAAATTTGTATTCTGATAAATTACAGCCAACAAATGCACACAGCTTTCGTATTTGAGGTTAGAAACAATTCAGATACAAAAAATTTCGTATTTCAATAAATTCTAACCTCAAAATACACTCAAGTTTGTATTCTAATAAATCCTGACCTACAAATGAACACAAGTTTCGATTTTCCTGCATAAAATCAACTGTTTATCCGGTTATACTTCAAGAAGTAAGACATAAAAATGTTATTGCTTTCATCTGTTCATTCATCTGTACAATGGTATCATGGAACATTTTGGAACGCTGTAGCGTCAGCAAACGTCTAAATACCTACGACACGAGATCGATGTTCATGTTCTGAAAATTCTGACGCAAATGACATTTCCGAATCAGTATCATTGGCACATACGTCACAATACGCGGCATAAATTAACCAGTTGATTATATTTTCCTCTAATTAGATGCACCCGCTTATCACGGCTGAGTTGTTTTACAATCTGTTTGCGTGTGGCGTAGTCATATATCCGCTCTGTGTTCTCGGTATAGTTAATTTTTCTCGATGCATATACATATACGACGGTGTATACCGGTGGTGAATACTGCAGGACTGTCGCAATAGCGAGTATAATAGAAGTGGGATATACTATGTTGTTGTACACGCATCTACGTACATCCATCAGCATAAAGGGCGTGCACCGAACCTCCGTACCCGCGCGTTTATAGTATACCTATAACGTATAGTAGTAATAAACAATATTATGTATCTCTTTCTATATCGCTCTCACCACTTCCTGTGACGCGCTGTACTCTCGTATTCGCGGTGGTTCACGTTAGCGTACCATGACGACAAGCCGAGCCAGAGGCGGTGTGCGTTCGTAACTCGACGAAACCACAAAAAAATGCAAAAAGAAAAACGGTCCGCGCGTAATCGCAACTCGAGATATAAATAAAACGTCATTTGCAGAACAAGGAAACGCGATAAGCCCGCGTATAGCGAAATATTTTTGTTCCAAGGGCGTACGGGCACTGACCAAGAACCGAAAACAAGAATTATATTCCAGGAATAACCGCGATTGGTAGCCTTTCCGGTATCTGATGACTTCGGGGTTCTTTAAAGATCGGAATTCCCCCATCAGGATGTTGGTTTAAGGTTACAGTAGGCGGATTGCGAGAGAACGTTCGGCCCATTTTTTGCTACGAAGAATTTTACGGAAAACTCAATCACCATAAGGGCGATGATGAGGCGCGATCGATTCTAAAGAATCCAATAATCTCCATTTTGTCTTCGGTTCCGCTCCGAGTCGGTTTCTATACCGAAATATCTTGGCGGTGTGGCAGGTGAGCAGGTGAAAATGAACAGCCGCGAGGTAAGTAGGATCAAGGTCCTTAAAGGTAGTCACAGGTGGCTAGTCGGCGGTCAGTTTTGTGCGCGAAGACGACCTTCCCTATCCACACGAGGACCGAAGCGATATACACATTCACACACTATACCTCTGCTGTGTTTGCTGTTATAATGCACACATGTACATGTGAAAGTGTACGAGTAAACAAACGTTGAAACGTATCGTTGAACAAACTCCCTCTTGTAAGATCGCATGATCACTCAAGAGTCGTCTTCATCGGTAATCGCAGGCTTGGAACAACACGAGTTGAACGATTCAAGTGTCTCATTCGATGCGAATACTTCACCCCATTCGATTTACCGTTGTACCAATTACCAATGAATCTTGATGTGACATTGAGCCAATTGACTCGATGATGAGGGACTGAAATTCTGAAAAAATTAAATCACGGGTCTCTTTGGAATCTTGATCTCTCGCCAAAAAGTAACAAAAGTTGTGCGATTCCCTTGAAGATACACGCGAAAGTCAAACTTTTCCGTATACTTGACCCAGTTTATACACTTGTCCAAAAATGTATGTGCGAAGTTCAAAGTTGATAATAAGGTACAACGGAGCAAAGTTCGTGACGTTTATAGCGCAACACGAGTCTAATATGGTTGATGGTACCCCGGGGTGATATTCTCGCGGTAAGTTTATGACCCAACAGAAACGAGTCTCTTACGTGGAAATAGGGTCTTAAGTGAACACGGCAAGGGAGAGAAAGGTAATTGGTAAGGAGAGGCCTAACTGCCGCTTCCGTTCTCACGGAACGGAACGGAACGAAACGCAACAGTCCGGCAGTTCGCGAACCTCGGTTGCCCCAAATTGCACGGACTGTTACATCCGATGGTGCATCACGATTCGCGAAGAGATCGAGGCTCTCCAATCCACCAGCCACTTCCTTCCTCCTCCCGAATCTTCCGCCTATAATCCGCGGTGTCAAGTGCCTCGATCATCATCTTCGTACAACTTCGTTATGCACCGTGAAGCGAACGACGAGTTTGCTGAAAGGGTCGTAGGCCTTCCGAAGCAGAACTTCGATGGAAGGTTTGGTCGCTTCAAATATTTGCTTACCATTAAACGAAACGACCGGTCGAAACCCTCCGGGGAAAGGATCCGTGTTGGGGTTGTTTGGCGTTTGGTTCCCGAAGGGCGGAGGCTGACGAGTAGCGATTTTTGGCGATATTAAAATCGCGAAAGGCGTCGCTGAAGTGACCAACGAGTTTCTGGCTCCTCGGGCAACTTAGTCCTGACCCTCCATCAGGCCAGGTTTTCCGAGGCTCGCGCACCGTGTCCTCTACCACAACAGCTGATGTTTTCGCATATTTTCTCGACAGATGCACCCGGTCTTCTACACACTCAAATAACGCCGGTTGCACACCGTTTCGTCTCGTTTCCAGCCTCCCACCCCCGCGAGACCCTCGGAAACCACGCACTTGCGGGAAAGATCGATCAGGAAGCGTTCACAACGGAATTTTTGACATCCTCGTCTCGTTTCTCAACATTTATGGTCCAAATTCTGCCACCGAATGTCTTTAAATCGTCCTTAACTCTAGGAAAAGTCGGTTTCTGCAAGGGGAAATTTCGCAAGATTTTGTGAAACTTCATACATACATGATCCAGCTGAAGTTGCATATGATTTGATTTGTAATTCTAGATGATTATTGCTGATTTTCGATTATCTCGAAGTCATATCAACGAATTTCAGCTCCTTTTCACGATTTCTAAGTGATTTCGACGAATTACTCAGTTATTTCTGATTGATTTTGTGTCCATTCTGGATTTCCGGTGTGAGGACCGCCTTAGGGATCCTCGGCTCCTGCATCCCTGGGGCAGGGGCGTCGGGGCCGGGCCCGATTGTGCAAGAGGAACGGTTCTGTGGAGCAGCAGGACCGGCATATGGCGTACGGGGGCCCGCGTTTCACCAATACAGACGCAAGCCAGAGACCGGAGAGCTGGAGCTGGTAATTACCAAGGCGCCAGCATCGACGGGGCCTTTTGGCTTATCCCATTTCTTCTCCTCTCCTTCTTCCGCTTTGGCCGTGTTCTTCTGCGTGCAGCTCTAGGAAAATGCTCTGAATATATTTTCCGATACAGTGCTGATACTGAGAGAGAATCTCTGAACTGTTAGAATTTTCTGTATCAAGATTCATAAAAATGCATGTGAAGCAAATAACATGTACTTTTTGTACATTAAAATTCAACTTTTCAAATATCTGAATTAATCGGAGAAAATTTCGCGCATTGAAATCCTTGGAATTTATCGTGATATGAAATTCAGATTATTTCCGTGAAGTTAGCTAGATTGGTTTCCTGTGATTTCGAGTGATTCTCGGTTCCGAGAAATCTAGAGAGTCAGCTGCTGGCTGCTCCCCGCTTCCATCACTTCCGGAGCAGTCGAGTGAGCTCGGGAATCATGGGGGTTTGTGGAAGTCGCCGGAATTCACTGAGAATTGAATTCCTCCACGTTCCCCTTCTTCTTTGCTTTTTTAGTTTACGAAAAAAAACTCAAAATTAAAAATCAGGGAATCCACCCTGACATATGACTGAAAAAAAATATTGAAGGTTCTCCAAATTTGGGAACAGAAATTTTTCCAGTCTGCAAAACTTGATATTCTAGTCATTGACCGACAATCAAGCGATTACCTCGACTCCATGAATTGTGAAATTTGAGAAAACGAATCGATTAATTTTTTTTTCTAGTTTCCTCGTAGACATATATTTTATAGGATTATTTCTTCAGCTAACGAATGTCTTGAATAATTTAGTGATGAAAAAACTGCTGTTTGAATAGGTTTTTGCACTTTTTTTTTAGAACACGTCACCTTCTGTGGGATTAAGACAAGATTCTGATTCTGCGTGGATTTAACCAACATTGACTGAAGAATAAAAAAAATTTTTAGCATTTTTTAAGACGAGTGAAAAAAGTCACGATGCCTGTCGCGGTGGAAAAAAACCTCCTCCAATAAGTTGATGTGAATTATTCCGGAAACAGTGACTGTGCATCAGTGCCCGATGTAACGTGATGCTATAGTTGATAAATTGTGGTTTATAAGTTATAATCTTATTAGATATATAAATTCTGACTAATTGGAACAAAGCGATGGAAATCGCGGTTAGATCGCATTGCGTTGCGTTGCGTTGGTCAGCGATAACAGCTCGCACCGAAGGTGACACTACTATGGTATCAGCTACGCTGAGCTTTAATATGTTTATGTATACCCAAACGATTCTCGCAATTATAAAATCGTTATCGTTAAGTTTTTACCGCCTATTTACATTTCACCCACATACCCACACCTCCTACCCCGCTAATTAAATATGTAACGTAAAACGGTGCACCGTATAATCTATGTATAGACACACCAGCTAGACCAGATCCGACGAATGGCTAACCTAACCTAACCTAACCTAACCTAACCCACTACTACTTCACAGACCGGTGCACCCGCATAATCCGGCTACATATGGGGGCTGATACGTATTCAAGGACAAGGACGCGCGGTACGTGTGATACATACCCGAACGTGCGCTCAGATATTGCAAAGCTACTACTTGTGTGTATGTGGGCCTATGATATGCGGTCTACGATACCAATGTGCTAATTATCTCCGTCTGAGAATTTTTATACCATTCCAGGATTTTTTTTTTCTTTTTTTTTTTTTTTACCCGCAGACCGTGTCATTACATCGTCTGTGAGAATAGTAGAATGCGAACTAAACGTTGGTATTTGGTAGAGATCAGTTTTTTTGGGTGTGAGGTAAACGGCCTTGTTCCTGACATTATAAGGATCCCGTCAACCGTGAGGTTATTATCTTCTAAGTCTCTGGGAAAGTAATGCCAATTCATGTTTTCAGTCTAGAAAATTGTAAGAATCTCGATTCACCATCTGGTGGCAGAATTTGGCACTGAGCCATACAGGTATAATTCGCGATGCGGGCCAGCATAGGGAATACGGAAACGATGAGTATTCCCAGTGAATTGCGTGCATGAAAAACTAACCTGACACTGAGGTAGATTGGGATTGAGAATCTACTGAGAATCTACCAGAAATCTATAAAGCATTGTGAAAAAAAATCACATTTGTAGTGAATTTTGGGTCAGAAGTATGAGAAAAGGGCAAAATTCTCTTATTTAATGGTTTTTTTTAACAAAAACGAGGACCTAAATGAGAAAAGAATTAGAAAATGTCAAAAGTGTTCACAGAACACGCAATAGAAGCTGAGTTTCGTGGTTAAATCCGTAGCTCAGTCGATCAACACTGCGTACACCTGACTTCATGAAGTCGACTGACTTCAGCTGAGTTCAACTAACTTTAACTATTTCAGCTGACTTCAATTGACTCTAACTGACTTCATTTGACTTCAACGAACTTCAACTGGCTTTTAGCCGCATGTCACACTTTGCAGTCACTTTTCTTCATCAGTGATTCCTTTTTCTACTTTTACAAATGGTTAAACTTTCTTTTCTAATTATTCTTGTCCATTGGCTGGATGTGATATTATTTAAAAAAAAAAAACTATTTAGGAGTCAGAAACTGGGCCATTTATCTTAATTATGCAGACGAACCAATTGTCCGTTGATCTGACAGACAACCTTGTTTTATTTCAGAAGCAGGATATGAAGATGAAACGATATTTATTTATAAATAATCTCGTGATTCGGTCGTACAGAAAATTGTTAATGAATATTACATAAACAAATTATATTACGTGATGCTACATGATGTTCATACCTATATATAATATCAAACTCTCAATAATATAGACTTACGCTCTATGAACACTAGACTTATATCCCTCACAGCTGTGAGTGAGATATCTGACTACATCATATCACTATTATAACCTGCAATTATAAGACACAGACTAACAAAATTATAAGATATCACACTCATAAGGATTGGAAATAAGGAAATAATTACATACTAGCCGATGTAGGTACGTAATTCACAATATCAAGTATCGAATATCATAAGAGAAGAAATAAAAAAATTGAAAAAGAGAGAATTTAAATTCATCAATTCACAAATTTTTTGTGTGCAATAATAAACGTTATCATCCAAGTAGCCAAATTTTAATTAACCCCTGTACCTTGAGGCGATGACTTTTAAGCCTCTATATCTGCCAAGCGGTTGATTCAACGCTGAGAACTGTCGGAACGTTTTTTGTAGAGAATTTTATAATCTTCAAAATTGATCATTATAGTTTTTCACACAGGGTCCACCGTTGGTGAGATATCGTTAAATAACAGTAATTAGTATTGACCCAACTTCGTTCCAATAAATTTTCACGATAAAGCTTCTAATTTTTTCATATCAACAAAGACTCACAAACTTGACGAAAAAGATGGTGAACTTGTTGAAGATATTTTTTGAGAATAAAAAATTGAAATTCGAGCGAAATTTAATACCTAAGACCCACACGTGTCGCGTTACGTTTCTTCAGAAGTAGCTACCAACCAGCGTGCCACATGTTACGCATACCATGCGTCGTACGAGCTCGTGTGAAGAAGTCGCGTCATGTCACCTGGAGAACCTCGGTTCAAAACTGAGTGTGTGAGTGTGTGTGAAGTCGAGACAAAAGAAATGTGACCACCAACTAGGTGTTATGTTAAAGTTTTACGAGGTTTGTCACACCGGGTGCAAAGAAATAAGAAAAAGAATTCCGATCGCGATACATAGCATTAAATAGTAGATGAGTGGGTTGGCATTCTCTTATCTAAAAAACTCTGTAACACGTGTCGCATACACCTAGAGCCACATACGACTTTTCCTATCTCGTCCTCGCGTATTGATACTCGACGCATTTGCTGTACGGAGCGATTACGCTGGGCTAATTAGCATTCGCTGATTAGTCTCTCTTGCAGAATTTATACTTCGGTCTCTCCTTTGTCACTTGCTATAAGCGAACAATAATCAACCTGGACTCTGTCCCTGAGAGTGGAAGAACGAGAAAGAAAAAAGATAAAAATACGTTATCAGACAGCAGTCTGCGGTGTTAAAACAAAATTTACTTCTTCTAATCGAATAGCGGATGAAGCGAACCACCTTTTATATCGTTCGTGACGTCAGGAATGACATTTTCACCGCGGGATAACCTATAAATCGAAGTCAGCTGCATGGTCAGTCGCCTCCATCTTGAGCGTCACTTTCTTGCGTGATGGAACTGCGTTACAGCACGATGACAATGATGTGAAAGGCTATGTCACGAGTCATTCTAGAGATGAACATTTGAAAATTTAACAATAAATCCACGACTTTTGGATTTATCGAATTCGCAGAACTTTTGGAATTTTTATGGCCAAAACTATCGCGAAATTCGATTTTTCGTAATTTTGACAATATTGCGTAATTCGAAAAAGGTTGTAAAATTTTATATTCCGTCTCAATACTCGCCCTAATTTTACATAAAAATTTCGAAAGTGTTTGATTTACTGTGAACGCACAAAAATACTGAACATGGATTGCGAATTACAATAATTATTGCTCATTATATCAGGCGTGATATTCGTATATTCCACTCTGGCAGTTTTATTTAATGTATTTTGTTCGATTGAACGTATAATTTTCGTCAATATCAAATGTGAAATTTGCAATAAGTATTTCGCTATTTCGAAACATAGGTAGCGCCATTGATGGTATTTGAGGTTAGATTGACGTGAAGTCTCATCAAACTAGTCCTGCTAATATAAATTTCATTGTATTAGCTTGAATTTCCATAACTTTGAAGAACAAATCAAAAATATAGGCAACGATTCGAGGACTCTGTGCCTCAGGGACTCTAACCTAACATATAATCCGCTAGATGGCGTTAAGTGGGAATATGAATTCCGAAAGTCGACGCTAGATGGCGGGCATGACGTGGCGCGAAAAAGACACAGTTTCGAATTGACATAATGACGTTTATTAAATTTTTTTAATATTTATATATTTAACAGCCAATTATTGGTGTTTGGAATAAAAATGAAATAGGAAAAGAAGAAGAAGAAAAATTCTTAATCACGGAACGATTTTATCTCCCGGATATCAAACGGCTGTCTGTCTATTTATCAACCCGTCCATCCATCTCCTCGATTAATTGGCTGTATCGGTTTTGCAGCGCGGCTAGCCGCGAGCTATTGACTAGTGAGTGTGCGAATCAGCCTATATTGGTTAGTCGTGCGGATCAGAGTCGGCGTCAACCAGTCTGCCAGGCAGCTAGCCGCAATGAATGACGTAATACGGTGTGCTTTGGACGTTCGACACTCGACGATTTCAAACCTCGACTAATTATCGCTACGTGATTAATAAACGTGAAAGAAAATTGATTTTTGTTAATAATTGAATTGATTTCATCAATTAAACAGTGTCGAAAATTTTGAACTGTGATTACTGAGAAACCGGAAGTAGCCTTGCGAAGGTCAACGAGAGATTAAATATTCGTTTGAATTGTAGGATTTCAAACACGCAGGTTTTTTATCTTGAATATACGGTCTTATCCTGATACGGGTACCCGTACAGCTGTTTAACGACATTTAATTATCATCGATTTGCGTGGGCCTTGAAGGAATTGAATGAGAAAAAATGTGAAAGAAAAGGAAAAAAATAAGAATTTTCGCAGATACTCGAACGAAAGATCAATAATTTTGTTCGTCTTTTCTTCTTCCCGATCGTATGTCGACTCGAGGAATTCTCGGTTTGCCTGTGTAATTGGTATTGGCTCATGTCCACGTCGCCATACTTGTCCTTGAATTTCTGTCACTGCACATGCACGTGCTTTGCGGCCACTTTTAAACACACACACACAACGATAATGAATCAGTGTGGAAAAAGAACAAAGAAATATAGGCGCGGGATGAATAATTAAATGGAGAATTTTATTTTTCTCAAATTTATAGTCACAGACATTCGTACGTACGTTAATTATTTTTTTAATGACGCAAACACTGATTAACGTGACGATGAACTGGTAAAACAAACGGATTTCGGCTGACTTTGAGCTAGCCTTTCAAATTTTCGTTGCTTATTTCGTTTCCAATTTCTGCAGATCTGACCTCAGATTCTTGATTAGTGACCCAAAAAAGCTTTGAGTAACAATTTTTATCAGATTTAGAATGTTTGCAGTTTTTTTTTTCCACCAGTGAAATGGATTCGTGACTGTAAATTTCGTGAACCTGACTTCGGATTCGTGTTCAGCGACCCGAAAAACTATGTGATACCAAATTTCCTTCAAATTCGTTGATCCATTCTCAAAATATCGTAATTTTTATTGTATTTTTGAGAATTTCGTTATTCAAATAATTCGGAAAGTACTGAACCGATCTTTGCCAAAATAGTTTCAGGTGATTCTCTGGATCTCAAAACGTGGAGGTCCGGTGAAAACTCAACTTTTCACATTCAGGGTAAAGAATTACATTAAAAAATACTGTATCTGTGTCAATCAATTCTTTCTAAAAAATTCACAGATCACAATTTTTATTCATTTCAAGATCCTGTGAACTCAAACTTTTGATGTAAAAAACCTAATTCCGGTGCCTCAGATCATTTTAAAGTGTATAAAAATCAATTTCCCTGATTTCAATACTTTTTTTTGGATTCTGGTAATTTAAATGGGATCAAAAACCTGACTCGCATTGTTTCTCGTCTTTTTGTATCCCCACATAGCCAGTATATTCTCCGCGACTTTTACGCACTGACTAAATACCATAACCTTGGTAGCTTGCCAATAATTAATCTCTTCTCTGGTTGATTGTTGACAGAAGTCAAGTTTTGCGAAGGTTTTAAACATAATATAATCATGACAAGAGCTCAACAGCTGCTTGTATCGTAATTTCAAACATTTTCAATGAGATCTTTCCTTGTGGCAATGTTATCACGCGCAAAATCCATTCTTGTGCACCGCGTTTTCATCAAGGACGCGTCTTAATCCTCGAAGAATAAATTCTGGCCAGTATTTCTGGGAACTGAGAAAACGGCATTGTTACCTCATTAGCGAAGATCGCGCTTATTTGCTCCCCAAATATTCTGAGAAATAAGCTCCGAAGATATTTCTCTGATGAATTCAGTACGTCGAATCGGATAATAAATTCTTGGAGAAGCAGAACGCAAATCGACAGTAGATTTAATGCGTATTGAAGCAGAGATAAGATAAGAGAGGAATAGCAAAAATTTATTGGATACAAAACGAGGAGAATCTTGGTAATAAAACGTGTCAATTTGTAGCCACGACTTTGTGGATATAGAAAAAAAAAATAATGCTGTGTTCAATATAGTAAAATTAATAGGTAGTTAGAAGCGATAAGACAAGATCTCGCAGTATTCCATAACGTGACCCCCTGGTGCAGAGTTCACATTGGCGATATCAAATCAGTTTTCAGATATTTGAATGCAGAAGTAATTAATTACCACGCCAAGTTATCGCTATAGGTCAACGCTGCGGGCGCAACTTTGAACCGGCCTCGTCGACTGATTGGAAGCGCATATCCAACGCTCTATCAGCGTAATTCTTTTTCCACGAGATATGAACGTAATCGTAATCCGTAAACATAAACTGAATTTATACAAATTAGTGTTTACGGTTTCTGTGAAACAAAGAAGTGGGAGATGAAATTGGGGGAAATCACGTCTTCTTCATCTTTAAAATACAACAACTCCGTGATTTTTCACCAATTCATCCAAGACTCACCTCGACAATAGGATAAATCCGTGATTTTTTTTTACAAATTTAACCAAAACTCATCAACAAAATAATATTAGTGATTGTTGACAAATTGATCCAAGAATTACGCTTAGAATATTAAACATCAGTGATTTTTCACGAATTTATCCGAGACTCACCAACGAAATACAATAAATTCGTGATTCTTGACGAATCCATCCAAGACTTACTCCGACGATACGATAATTCCGTGATTTTTGACAAATTGATTCAAAGCTTACATTAAAATACTTATAATCCGTGATTTGTCACAAGTTTAACCAAGACTCGCCAACAAAATATAATAAATTCGTGATTTCTCACGAATTCATCAAAGATTTACCTCGACAATGCGATAGTCTCGTGATTGTTCACAAATTGATCCACGAGTAACATTCAAAATATCAAACATCCGTGATTTTTCACAATTTTATCCAATACTCACGAACGAAATTCAATGAATTCGTGATTTTTCACGTATTTATTGCCAGACTTGTCACGTACAGACGACGATTCCGTGATTTTTGACGAAGTGATCCCAGACTCAAATTCAGAATACAAGCCATTCGTGATTTCTTACAAATTTATCCAAAACTCACCAACGAAATACAATGAATTCGTGATTTTTCACATATTTATTGCGAGACTTGTCACGTACAGACGACGATTCCGTGATTTTTGACGAATCCATCAACCACTGACATTCAAAATACAAGTAATCCGTGATTTTTTCACAATATTATTCAAGACTCACCGACAAAATGCAACTAATTCGTGATTGTTCACAAATTAATCGAAGAATGACATCCAAAATGTTAAACATCCGTGATTGTTCACGTATTCGTTGCCAGACTTGTCACGTACAGACAACAATTCCGTGATTTTTGACGAATCGATCAACCACTGACATTCAAAATGCAAATAATCCGTGATTTATCATAAATTCATCCAAAACTGTCATACAAAGTACAGTATTTCCGTGATTCATCGCGAATTCATCAAGGACTCGCCTTGCAAAGTCCGTGATTTTTACACAGATTTATCCAAAGCTCACCTACAAAACACAATAAATTCGTGATCATTGGCAAAGTAACCGTATTTCGAAGGTCAGCGTGGGATACCTTTTACATATATGTTTTTGGCAATTTGTCACTAGACAGAATCACCATTTTACTTCGAGAGGATTTTTAATGCTCAATTTGTTAATTCGGCGGGCGTCGTGAGAGGAGGAGACCCGACACATGTGCGGCGCAAGAAGCCTATAATTACTTTTATCAAAAACAACGCAGACCGAAGTCTCGGGCTCGTGTAGGCGGATTCATGGAACCCTATTACATGTAAATGCCGTTTCGCATGGCGACCCATCTCAAAAGCGATATTAGCATTGCTATTATTATTCCTCGGTCTCCTTGTTTCCATTTATTCTACCAAAAGTTTACCTTGTCGTGTGTAGTTCTGAGTTGAGTGGATGCCTTGTCTCTCTTTCTCTCGATTATATTCACCCACGTGGGTAGCCATGCCAAACGTAATTATTATTCGCACGTATATATCTACGCATTTATTACTCAGGGGTGACCCGAAGAGGGTTTGGGATTCCTGAAGTTAAATCAACCGGAGAATAAAGCGTCAAAATAGAAAAATATTGTTCAATAAAACTTGGCTTCGAACAACGCACGACTCGATGTACTTTCAATGACGAATAAAGGCTACATGTGTGCAGTCAATGATCAAGAAATACAATTTTACATCGTTCATGATGTAGTCACGGCAAATAAACGTACTTTCGTGGAATAACAGGAGGAAAAATTCAATTCAGAAAACAGAAGCTTCCTTTAAGCTTCCTCCTAAGAAAAAAGTACTCGACGATTCAAATCCCACTGAAATCTCGTTCATTTTTGTAGATCTGGTATGAATCACGAATTTTCTTGAATCTTTTGTGAAAAGTGCTTTTCGGATTTCTTCAAATTGTTCTAAAGTACTTCTGGTTATTGTTGTGGTCGATTTTCTCCAGTTCGGCTACTTGATTTATGTAGATTGAACTTCACTTGAGTGGAAAAAGTACGTTCAAACACGAATTTTCTTGAATCTTTTGTAAAACGTGCTTTTCGGATTTTTTTCAAATTGTTTGAAAGTACTTTTGTTCAATTATTCATTGCTATAATAATATTACTGATTCTTGAATTATTTAAAGCATGTATTACATGTTTCTGTTCACTGTCAAAGCGTTCACCTAGAAAAGTGCTTTTTCTGTTTCAACTCATACTCTTCAAAAGTACTTTACAAAATTCACAAAGTACTTGTTTTTCATCTCCAAATTATTCAACTTTTCTGTAAAAGTAATTAATGCGGATATTAAAAACACATGAGGGCCAGATTGAAATTTTTCTGAAAGTACTTTGACATTTTGTTTCTTTTCGCTTCCTCATTCATAATATATAAAATCTTATTCGATATTTTTAGCAGATAATTTTCTAGCCTGTGAATTATCTGAGTTGCTTTTTTCCTGCAGTTCCGAAGCTATCGATTATATACGACTGAATTCAATTTCACACATCCGTCTGAATTTTTTTATATTGAAACTGTTCCAAATATTTCCCAGTCTAAAAAATACTGAGAATTTTTCGTTTTGAAAGTATCTAGTGATTCACTCGACAAGTTTAAAATTATCTTTAAATCGAATTTCCTGTTTTATCATTGCTGTAAATGTCCGGCTCTGACATTTCAGCGAAATTATTTACAAAACTGAAGTAATGTCATATGGTGGATATGTACTCAACGTTTTTTTTTCTGTATTACCTCATCAAATATTCAACGTTTGAAGTGTCATCGATTGATATGTCCCATATTTCTTACACAACAATAGCACTAAAGTTAGTAGTATGTAGAGAAAAAGAAAACATAGCATCGGGTGACTTTAATTCGCGGAAAGGTATTATAATACGCGAATGCGATAGCAACCTCGAATAATTAGGTATTACTCATTCAGGCCTATCTCGCATGTACATATATTGTATATTGATATCATTTGTTCATACATTGTACAAGTTTGAAAAAAAAAGAATTGCCAACAGAAATAATATCATATGTATTTCCAAGCAAGGGGAGATAACAAATAATTTTTTAATTTAAATTAATTCGCATTAATATTTTCAAGCTAATTTAATGCACTATCATTCGAATGAATTCATTATTATTCAAATCAATTCACTATGATTCGCATTATTTCATTGTAATTTAAATTAGTTCGCTATAATTCGAATCGATTCTCTTTGAATCGAATTAATTCTTCAATTCTCAATAAATTCCTAATATAATGATACAGGTTAGTTGAAATTAATTTGCGATATTTTCGAGGTTAATTCAAACCCGATTCCAAGTTAATTCCGATTAATTCGAAATAATTTTCGTCCATTTCGCCTAATGTCAATCAATTCAATCTAATTTCATGTTAATTCGCATTAATTTCGATTGATTTGTATTATTTCACTAACCATTGACACGTCATATCAACTAGTTTCGTTTTCAATTATGCAGTTTTTAAATCGATGTGAATAAGTAGAGAATTTCTCATAATTTTTGTCCTAATGATGTATCAATAATTACTCGCTGTGTCAGTAAAATATATTACGTTACAACGCAACTTCTGCAGCTCGTGCATTAGTCATTTTTTTTTACAATTTTTTTTCTGTTATCGTCAATATTTCTTTTTTCTTCCTGTCATCGTATCAATATATTCGGTATAGATATATGAGTACTATTAACTATTAGAAAACGGCGTAAATTGATTTCGCAATTTCTGAGAGTCTAGACCGTCCGACTGATAACCCTCGTGGTATTCAAACTCTCTCATCCGCGTTACGATAAGGCTAATTAAAAACATCTGTGATGTATCGGGTACTTGTCACTATGTAAAGTTTGTCATATTAATACATATTCTTGGAATAATTATATTCCACGGCATTCCACCGTTTGAGAAAGACGAGGCCATGTATTAAGGTGGTCGAACCGAGAACCGAGTTTGACTCAAAATAAACTTCTTTGTATAACTGGGAGACGGCCAGGCTCATTTTTTCTTCTCGGAAGACCCCAACTACCACATGTACGTGTCGATACGTGATGATTACACGAATACGGCTACTCGCTCCGAAGCGAGGTCCCAGGGAAATTAAAAACGGGGATAAACTCATGTTCACCGAGTCGCAATTACAATTTCTTTATTAACAGAGGATAACCGCCTCGGCCAGTGATCACGGTTCAATTGTCGAATCATGTTCGTTCCGAAGAAAAGGCGGATCGTCATCGTATTTGGTTAAAAACCCGAATCGCAACGATTGCCAGAAATTGAGAGATATGTCATTTCAGACTAATTGCAATCTCGTCAGTTTGAAACAATCTGGAACACTTCCAAGATTCGAATGACGAAATCGAGGAGAATTTAATATTCAAAGAAAAATCAAGATTCTTTGAATAAAAAATTATCATGGCGTCAAGAGTGAAGTGATTCAATTTTGTATTTCTTGTGCCACAGGCTAAGAAAAATTTGGCATTTTCCAAAAGTGGACGGCAGCATTAAAACGATAATTTTACTTCTTTTTTTTTTACGGAATTCACTGTTTAACCGCCATATTGGAATAACCAAACGTGTAGAGTCTTCATGAAATAGAGTCCAGTCGGACGCCTCCAGCTTTGGCGCCATTTTCTGGTAGTATTTGAGGTTATGTTGAAACTAATCGGAGGTTATACTGACGTTATTAGCCTAACCTAACTAGTCAGGCTAATAACGGACGTGAAAAATTTAGGTTACAACACCCAAAACTACGAGAAGAACTTGATCTTGTAATATTTGGAGCATTGAATAGTATTTACAATCGCAAAACTGTCGGTTAGTCGTGTATTTAGTACCTATTTGGTAATCGAATTTCCATGCGTCACTCTCACTTTCTTACAAACATTTAAGACAGAAGAACCAATCAAAAGAAGGTAGCGATTGTCACTATTGTGTCTCATAAGGACTCTGACCTGACGTATCTTCTATCTTCTGTCTTCTCTCTTCATTCTTCTGCCTTCTGTCTGCTGTCATCTGTCTTCTGTCTTATGTTTTCTTTCTGCTGTCTCCTGTCTTCTGTCTTCTGGCTTCTGTCTTCTATCATCTGTCTTCTGTCTTCTGTCTTCAGTCTTCTGTCTTCTGTCTTCTATGATCTGTCTACTATCTTCGGTCTTCTGTCTTCTGTCTTCTATGATCTGTCTTCTGTCTTCTTTCTACTATCTTCTGTCTTCTGTCTACTATCTACTATCTTCTGTCTTCTTTCTACTATCTTCTGTCTTCTGTTTTCTTTCTTCTGTCTTCTGTCTTCTATCATATGTCTTCTGTCTACTATCTTCTGTCTTCTTTCTTTTTTCTTCTGTCTTCTTTCTTCTGTCTTCTGTGTTCTGTCATCTGTCATCTGTCATGTGTCATTTGTCTTCTGTCTTCTGTCATCTGTCTTCTTCCTTTTGTCTTCTATCTTCTGTCTACTATCTTCTGTCTTCTGTCTTCTATCATCTGTCTTCTGTCTACTATCTTATGTCTTCTGTCTTATGTCTTCTGTCTTCTGTCTTCTATCTTCTGTCTTCTGTCTTCTATCTTCTGTCATCTATCTTCTTCTATATATGTGCATGAAGGGACAAGTGGCATCGAAGCCCAGCCCAAACCCCTTGACCTACAAACTTGAAATTTGAGTGACATGTTCCCTTCTGTACATACGCGCCTACTTATTGTAAGAAGCGAATTTTCGAAGTTCAACCTCCCGAAGGGGTCAGAAGGGGTAAAATATGTTTTCGCGGATTCATCGATCTCTCTTCAGTCCGATGAGACATCGACTTGGTCTCTGCTCCAATTAGTCGCTCATTCAAATACCTAAAATGTAGTTCGAGTATTTTTTGAAATCTTTCCAAAAGAAAAATCGGTGAAACCAATTTGTGACTAAAGTAAGAAGCAAGAGAATTGCATTAAAAACTATTGTTTTTTGCCCTCCTCAACGGGATCGAAGTCACAGTTTTTTGACCGGGGAAATAAACTTACCAGTGGGAAAAAACTCTCGCAACCATAATAACGGTGAAGTAAAAGAAGCAAGTGCTGCCCCTAGCGAAGGACGCCGTTCTCATCGTTCTAACCTCACTTTCACTCGTTTTTAATGCATATGTGATAGAAAATAACACATGTGCTATGGGAAGGAAGCAGGCGTTTTGTCTCGGGAATTCCGCAGAACTTATCTTCACTCTCGTTCTGCAAAATCAGCGCTCGACAAAAAAACGCCTGCTCCCTAGGCTTCCCTTGGTGTAAAATATACTATTCTTCAATCAATCTCTAGCTTGTCTGAAGGTAGTATAAGGATGGAGGCACACAGAATGCAATGTGGCTATAAAAATGCGTCCATGAGGGGATGCCTCGGATAACACAAATAAATTGTGACTCAGTTTTATAACTTGTTTGCATGTGTGTTTTTTTACTGCATCAGGGGGGCCATGATCCCGACTACATGTGAGGTTCAAAAAACCTTCGAACAATTCTCTACTTATCTCTCATTACCATTCTATACCCCTCATTTCCAAGAGACAAATGTCTCTTGGATATAATCATCGTATGGAAATAAAATTTGATACAAATACCAGCGGCATTCCATTACCGGCTATTCATCATATCGCTTCTTTTGCACCTTATATACCGAGTAATACGTAAGTTGATACGTAGCTAAACGACAGTGTATGAGGTAGGTAAGTATCATACACACACGGCTTGTGACAATGTTTGCATACGGTTTTAGCGGAATCTTACGTGGTATAAATTAATCACGAGTCACCTCTCGGGAACCTGCCACCGCTCGGCATCTGTGTGTACCTACCTCGAAGATAGTGAAGAAATTATTCAAATATCAACCGATCGCTATAGTCCCACGCGGATCCCCGATTCATTATCGATAATGAATAGCTGGCGCCCGCATTCGTTACTTCTGACTGACCCGAGGCTATAAATTATTGTGGAAGTCTTTGAGGGACTTGATTTCATCGGAAATTTGTTTCTTCGACTTTACCGATGACGATGATTGATCCGACATCAGCATGTGAACACGAGATAGAAGAAACTAAGTAACAAAAAACAAACTCGGTTTATACAAGATTGAAATTCGACCAAGCGTGAAACGATTTCGCAGAATTGAGTCAGACGCAAGATTCAGATCGTCATCTGTAGGCTCTCAGAACTTTTATGATCAAGGATAGAAAAGGCAGACTATTGACTTGTTTCGCAGCGCGCTGACACGGAAAATGGAGCATCAACGACCTGCGCATGCGCAAACTCTTCTATTTCTTCACTGTGTTTTACTTCACTCACTAATTCGCGTGTATTTTGTGACAACGATGATCCTAATCGAGTTTATAGACGTCCGGTTAGGGTCTGCGTGTTGTAAAACGATTTGGTAAACGTTTGACTTTGACAAGTTCGAGTGTAAGTGTGTAAATTTTTACTGTATATGGTGTAGGTCGGCATGAGAGACTGTTTTGAAACCTAATCCAAGCCGTCTGTGACTTAGCGAGCATAGCTACGCCGAGAAGGCAAGAGACCATATGGATGTGCTTCCGGAGTTTACTCTGAGCAAACCTGCGAGACGATTTTTTATTTTTATTTCATTATTTTTTCAAAACGTGTCAGTTCGTCCTTGTCTTAGTTGGTTAACGATACTTATATTCGTGTTAATATTCGTTTACCTGCACATTTGTTTGCACAGACAGTCGTTACACCTCACGTTCCGTCACACTGCTTCTACCAAAATATGTTTTTTCGATATGAATACATAAGACTTGAATACTCGAGAAACTTTTTAACTTCACATTCCCCTGTTTTCAGGATACAAACAGCTAAGTTTTCACTGAATCTTCACGTTTCGAGGTTCAGAAAATCACCTCCTCGATATCCTGTCTTCAGTCTTCTGTCTTCTGTCTTCTGTCTTCTGTCTTCTGTCTTCTGTCTT
>JAFFZH010015565.1:5266-17971 GCA_018420115.1 Euura saliciscinereae | reverse complement strand
GTCTTCTGTCTTCTGTCTTCTGTCTTCTGTCTTCTGTCTTCTGTCTCCTGTCTCCTGTCTTCTGTCTCCTGTCTTCTGTCTTCTATCTTCTGTGTTCGTCTTCCATCTTCTGTCTTCTGTCTCCTGTCTTATGTCTTCTGTCTCCTGTCTTATGTCTTCTGTCTTCTCAATCGACGTAGCTTTTCCAAACTTAGAACTGATTAGATTTTGACTTTGTTCGGCTCAGTACTCTCAGAATTATTTGAATAACGAAATTTTGCAAAATACAATAAAAATGACGATATCTTGAGAACTGATCAACTAATTTGAATGAAATTTGGTATCACATGGTTTTTTGGGTCCCTGAACACGAATCCGAAGTCAGATTCATGAAATTTGAAGTCACGAATTCAATTTGCTGGGGGAAAAAAAAAACCTAAAAACATTCTAAAGCTGATAAAAATTGTTACACGAAGGTTTTTCGAATCGCTGATCAAAAATTTGCCGTCAGATTGACAAAAATTCAGAATAGCTGGAAACAACGTTCAAAAGGCTCGCTGCTAAATCATTAATATAAAATCCATATAACGAAATATTAAGTTTCACTGATCGTGAAAGTTCCACGGGATGTGGTCGCGAAATTAATTCCACTTCATAATGCGGAACGTTTGACGGTTCCAGTAACAGTACAGTACAGTATTAACAAAAATATATCCTCTGCTGCATTTGCACTGCATGCTGCATCAGTGCACGACGATATATGTATAAACACATATCTCTCTTTCTCTCTCTCTCTTTCGCTCTCTGTGTAATTCGTATATACAGTGACGTCGAGGTCATTCTCAGAAGTCTGTCTGTGAACTCTCAGAGGGTGTCGCCTGTTCCGTAGTGATGGATAGAAACGAGCTTTTAGCTCCCAGAGCTCTAAAATCATCTTTTCAGAATTAAAAAATCAGTGTATAGGCAAAGAAAAAGCCCAAAAAGTCTTTAAAATTGACGTTTGATATTTCATCATCAATTTTTTTTTTGTTCACAACTGCAGGGTTCAACTTCTGTCCTTTTTTTTTCTGTTGAAGCATTCGAACGAAAGAAGTATAGAGTGTTTCGTTTCGTATTAGTCATAATAAACGATTCCACGTCATTCTGTGTAGGCATATTAGGCTTATTATTATACTATTAACGATAATTATTATTATCATGTGCACTCACGTTTCACATATATTCCGTATACCTATTATATTATTGAGAATTAACGTTCAACTATATTTATACCCTAAGACGTCAATACCGTAATAGGATTTCTGTACATTCAATACTTTAACGACCATTCAACTGGTAACTCATCATCCGACCAATTGCACAATTCTTTTATCTCACATATAACGTTTATATGTTCATCAAACATACAACAATGCGATCACCTGGGCCATCATTGGATTCGAATTCTCCAAGATAACCTTAATCTAATAAACAATTAATCAATTACGAATGTTTGGACTGCTTTTGTTGAATTTGTGAACGAAATTTTGTTCAAAATCGAAGAGTGTGTCGATTTTTTTTTCATTCGTATGTATATCCTTGTTGCAATGTTCTTATCACGAACATATATGATAGTCGATAAACAGTCATGAACTGGTCAGCTATGAATCAGCTATAAGCCATAATAAGAATAATAACGGTATAATCGAGCCTTCCTTTGGTGTATCATTACGCAGTGTGATGAAATCCTGTTATCTTTTGTGTGTACGTATAATTAATAACGATTAATCTAGAAAGTTTCTCAGGGATTCGAGTTTATTGAGAATCAATACAGAATAATTTAGAGGACATATTTAACCTTTGAATGAGTCAATTCTCCGAATAGGATTAACTCTGTGTTTGTACGCTACGAATTTATAGCGATTAACACGACGATCAAACAGACTAAACGTCGAGAAGCCTGAATAGTCCGCTTTACCTTTATCGTACATATTTTACATCATTTATAGAAAGCAGATTCTAGGTAATCGCAGTAACACTGAATATTGGAGAAAAAGACAGAATTGGTCATTATAATATATGCCTCTCATAGATTTCTCGATGATTCACCTTTCGCTCATCGGGAAAGATGCCTTTATCTGATCGCACAGTTTGATACGTCAATTTTCACAAAAATTGTTCCGGGAAGAAGTTTAACGTGTTCAAAAATTCCGAATTCAAGAAGTGGGATATCGATACTGAAACTCAATAGCTGCGCGTAAACCGGTTATGAACTGAAAACTAAAAACTACAAACTGCAAACTACCAATTGATATTCAAAACTACGAATTTGATAATTATAAAAAAGAAATTAAAAGTTACAAACTCGCTAATAGACAATTAAAACTACCAATTTCTCAATTGTATGCTGAGAACTACAAACTACTAACTTGCTAATGGGAAATTAAAACTACGAAGCTGCCAATTATGAACTAAAAACTACAAACTACTTACTTACGGATTGGAAATTGAATTTACGAATTTTCGAATCATAAACTAGAAATTACAAGCTACTAACTTGCGAATTGAAAATTAAAACTACGAATTTAGAATTATACTAAAAGCTACAAACTAAAAACTACTAATTGAAAATTGAAACTACGAATTTTCTAATCATAAAGAACAAACTACAAAGTACTAGATTACGAATTGAAAATTAAAACTACGAATTTTCCAATTATACTAAAAGCTACAAACTACAAACTACTAATTGAAAACTGAAAGTAGGAACCCGCTAATAATAAACTATGAACTATGTTACATGGACTATGAACTACGAACTGGAGTGTATAAAACTATAAACTACAGATTTTAAATGGCTAAGTACACAGCAAAAAACTGCAAACTATGAAGTTTTTATGAAAAATTAGAAACGAAACCTGAAAAATTCCGAATAGAAGTATAACAAAATAAAAAATAAAAAAAGCTACGAACTGCAAACTACAATGTTTGAATGCAAAAATATTAATCAAACATGACAAATTACGAAGTATAGACTTCGAACTGGAAGTTAAACTTACCAAACTACAATTTTCAAATTGCTAACTGCAAACTACGAGACTCAAACGAGAAATTGTGAACTACGAATTCCAAATTGAAATTCACAAACTACAGACCTTTAGCCTTCAAACTACGAACCAGGAATTGAAAATGACAAATTGAAAAATACAAGCTACATTCGAGCTTCAGAATTGAAACGGCACCGTCCAAAACTACAAATTGCAGTCTAAAAATTCCAAACTGCGGACTAAAAACTACAAACTGTGATCTTGATGATTGTTTTCTACGTAATTAATTCATCAGACCCTGAACTCTCAATAATAATAATGATAATAACATTTCCAGGAATGATTTTGAAAGGTTTTTTACACATAGAATATCAGAACGAAGGTTAATTATCGTGAATACGTTCCGGTTTACCATATTATTCAGTTTATCCACATTCGAACGACTACAGTGATCCCTCGTCGTTCCCATTTCCTGTACAGTGGCAGGAGGAGCCCGAATCCTGGTGCAACAGCTCGTTTCCGGCGAGTGGCGGCTGTACCCCCACCACGGCACGCCTGCTGTGTGTTCGTGTGGAAGTTTGAGGGACAATCCACGTTCCTGATGGCTATAACAGAGTGTGGGTCGAGGCGATAGCTGAGAGCTGAGAGCTACGAGGCCTGAACTAAGCCGAGTGTAACAGCAGGCCCCGGGCATTTAAAAATTTAAAGGGACAGACCCCGCCGCTTTGAGGGCAACAAAAATCATAATACCTGCCGTGGTCCTCGAAACGGGAATAGAAAAATATTGAATAGACCTTCCGAGGGGGGGGGGGGGGGGGGGAGGAACTCCCTCCGCATTTAACCCTCGTGGGGTCCCCCACCCCCTTAAATTTTACCGGAGTTCGTGCTGCGATGTATGTGTATAGAAAAACTGCACAAACTCCGGGGATCAATCGACACACAATAACTATTTTCGTAGGGAAACACGGCTGGCCTCCGAGGTATGTACCTGCCGAAAATTCTTAGGAAACGACCCAGACAGCGTTTCGGAAAATCGCAGATGGCAGATTTCACAGATAAACTGTTACTTCTCGTTTTTGTGTTGTTTTTTTTCCTGTGGTGCAATTTTTTTTTTCTTATCGGATCTTATAATTTTTTTGACAGTCTACACGATTGTTGGGACAGTCGGGGATCGATAGACACTCGAGTATTTTACCAAGTATTTGAAAGTGCCTGGGCGAGAGGCTGGATCGACTTTTTGCTCGTTGGAACTCGAATTGACTTTTTACGGCTCAGCGAAGTGTGACTTACAAATTGGGCGGCAGATTGGAGATTACGAACTACATTCTGAACTACAAACTACAAATGAAGTATTACAAATGATGAATTGTAAACGGCCAAAGTATACAATCTGCAAATTATAAACTAGAAACTTATAGGAATTGGAAATGACAAACTGCACAGAAATAGACGAAACTACGAACTGGGAGTTATGAATTCTAAACTACGAGCTACAAACTTGAATTTGAAATAAACAATTGAACATCGTCAACGACGACGTTTGAATCCCAGACTAAAAAACACACGGTACGAACTACGGATTCAAAGCTGGGAACTCGAACTACAAACTGAAAATTACTGGAACGTGGATATTCGAAATTGTGTATCACAAACTATACAAACTGCGAAACTGTGAACCAGGAATGAAAAACTACAAACTACATGATAAATGAAAAACTAGAAACTAAATTATAAATTAAAAACTACAAACTACATGATAAATGAAAAACTACAAACTACACGATGAATGCAAAACCTACAAACTACATGCCAAATGAAAAACTACAAACTACATGATGAATGAAAAACCTAAAAACTATATGACAAATGAAAAACTACAGACTACACGATGAATGAAAAACCTACAAACTACACGACAAATGAAAAACTACAAACTACATGATATATGAAAAACTACAAACTAAATTATAAATTAAAAACTACAAACTACATGAGGAATGCAAAACTTACAAACTACATGACAAATGAAGAAACTACAAACTAAATGATGAACGAAACACTACAAACTAAATGATGAATTAAAAACTACAAACTACATGACGAATGAAAAACCTATAAACTACATGATAAATTACAAAACTAGAAATACACGATGAATGAACAAACTACAAACTACATGATCATTGAAGTACTGCAAACTACATGGTAGATTATAAACTACAAGCTACATGATGAATTATGGACAAACTCAATTACAAATGATGAAAAACAAAATCAGAAATGACAAACTGCACAATAAGAGACGAAACAACGAACTGCCAATTATCAATTCTAAACTACGAACTACGAACTGCAAGCTTATACAAACTGCGATTAGAGTTGAACAATTGAACATTACAAATACGAAGAACAAACTGAAAACTATGAATTAGATACTACGAACTAGGAATTTCAAATTGCAAATTACTAACTACGAACTGTAAACTGCAAACTACGAACTCCAAATTGAATCGAAAAAACTGAACAGTATGAATAACGAAATTCTGACCTGAACCTCAAAATCACACGGTAGGAGCTACGAATTCGAAGTTGTGAACCACAAACTACAAACTGCAAATTAGAAATTTGAATATTGCAAACTACAAAATTAAAAATGACACACTACAAATTATAAACCACGAACTACAAATGATGAAATAGGGTAATAAATGACGGATATAACCTCACCTACCAATATAAGCCATAACTTATGAGTTACAAGCATGGGATAAAAGTGACATTTTATCATTTTCTTTTCAATGCTCCAGACGTCGCTTCTAGTTTCAATGTTTACGCTTGTGTTCTGGAATCAACAAAGATTTCTAAGAAAAGCCGTTATTACTGATGCAGAGTGCAGTACGGAAACTACGTATCATCATCGAACGAGTGGCTGCAGCGCGACGAGCAAGCAGCGATTTCTCTTATCAAGCTCTGAGCCCGCGCGGTACTTATGAACATACGTACCCATTATGTGTGTATATTATTGTACAGCTGAAATACTACCGTCTCTCCATGTTAGTATGCACAGCCGCTGTACTTTTCGTCCTCTGTCAATTGATTGCGACGTTTTTCGTTTTAAATTACCGCATCGTTCAACCAGACCGAGTAAAATCAAACGATATTCAGAAATAAAATTCAGAATCAGAGTTTCCGTACCGCGTCGATATATGTGGCGAAAAACAGATTTGAAAAAATGAAATAAAAAATTTGGAATTTTTTTACCAGACACTGCGAAGGCCATTTTGGATTTTGTTCTTCACATATGTTGCCTCAGTCACGTCGTTTATGTCATTAAAGTAAAACTTCAGGTGTTTCGTATACCGGATATGTATAATTGCCAAAATCGCGAAAAAAAAACACACTTGGAATCGCAACTGTTCCGGGAAATTATTTAAATGTAGATACATATAAAGTTTCGTGGAGAGTAGTGAAATATTCACTGTATTCACATTTCGATGCTAAACAGTTCATCCAATTAAAAGCATGAAATTATCATTTTTTGGTTTATTCTGCGATATTTTGTGATCCGATTTGGCAATTATTGGAGCAGTGGAAACCCATTTTTGAATGAAATTATCATGAATTTTCATATCACATGAGTAATCAGCCGAATTTTCAAAACATTCTGTATATAAAATTCAGTATAATCTTGGCTATGAAATTTCCGAATGATTTTGAATTTTCAAAACTGTTATATGAATATTGAAACATTGAAAAAGTTGAGTTTTAAATATACAAAAAGTACACGTTAATTGCTTCACATACATTTTTATGAAACTTAATACAGAAATTTCTAACAGTCTATGATTAACTATGTAGGTAATATAAATAATAATTTGTAATCGTTATATTGATGTTTGTTCGAGATCCGTAGATAATCGAGGGTTCAATATTTTCTCGTTACATTGATATATATATATGTATATATACATATATATACAATTTTGTAGTTTATCGTTCATCAATTTTTACACGGTGAACAATCAACGTGACCGACAATACAACACTAGTGTAAACACTGATGAGACATTAATTGGGCAATCTTAGTTCTTGTTGTTCTCATTTCGACTAAGTATTTCAGTCCAGATTATTATTATATATATATATACATATATGTGTACATATTATTCCACGTATTATCAACGCACGATTATATCCCAGGGAAAACAAAAAAAAAAAACGACTATATAACATTGTTGCACTGCGACGTTGATGTAAAAAAAAATCAAAAAAAAAAAAGAATACTGTCATACACCAGATACGAAGAATAAACGTGGATTCTTGCCAACCAGAGAATCGTAAAATTCAACTTCAAATAACGAAATCGTGATAAACTGCAATATCTATATCATATATATCCTTTTTTTATTATTACAATACATGAGATGATGAAAAGAAATGTCACAGTCTCGAGGATCGGGTCAAATCTCTACATTTTTCAACAGAAAAAATTCTTTTCCATGAATAAATGCCAAAAAAAAAGGAAAGTAAGACATAAATAATAAAAAAAGCTAGTACATCTGGCACGTGGTAGCATAGCCAGATATACGCATATTTCGGCGAAAGGAGTCGTCTGGAAGAGAAGTTTGAAGACTGCGCTGCAGTGTCCTGCCGCCCATGATGCCGTCACGATCCGTATCCCCATGGAAACGCAGATGGTTTTAGAGGTATATAATATGAGAGTGATATACGAAAACAGATCCTGGAAGCTCGTTTCTCTACCCTCTGGAAAACATCAGACTAATTGGCTTATCGATTCTATTCAACGTAAAAAAGAAAAAAAAGAAAAGAAAAAAAAATAAACTGACGTTGAGCCAAGACTCGAGATGTTTGATAGAAGAAAAAAAAAATAATAATAATAGTAATAACAATGAAAGAATCAACATGTTTTTCGGAAACAAGTTCTCACGATAAAAATAAACAAAAGTCAACTGATTTTGGATTTTATACAACAATCTTTTTTTTTTTTTGGCTACACGCGAAAAGTTTATTTTATCATTATTATTAATGATTTTGATCCTTAATACTTTTTGCACCATTTTTTAATTTGATATTTTCTTCTTGTTTTCAAAAATTTTTATTATAATTACCACATAATTTTGAATCATTGCCTCTGAGAAGCTTTTTTTTTTCGTGAAATTGAATTATAGCAAACGCAAAAAAAATGTGTTGTTAATATCAGGATGATATGACAGATATATTTTGGAGACTCTATCATTCGTATCGTTACAGTTGGAATTTAAACGGACTAAACGAATCAATCAATTAATTAATATCTCTGACTGAGGAGAGTCACTCAACGAGTGTTTAATACAAACCTCAGGGAGAATTAAAATCGAAAGAAATCGAAAGAATACTCTCCTCTCCTGAGTGACTCTCCTCAGTCAGAGATATTAATTAATTGATTGATTCGTTTAGTCCGTTTAAATTCCAACAGATATGACAGATATTTATTAAATTCAATTCAATTTTTGAAAAACACCTAATCAATAAACAAATTCTGACTTTATAATTACTAATTAGAACAGAAAAGTAATAACCAAGGGGTAAAAAGGGTGAAAATTGATTATAAAATGTAGAAACAGAGGCGCCACTGACAATGAGACAGCGACTAGCCTCCGTCTGTCAAATCAGAGTCAGTCGCGCTCCTAGCGGCGAAAAGTGGCAATCTGGACTCTCAGGCCCTGCAAGATACTTATGACTAGAGGCGAAGCACCTCTGAAATTCACGATAAAATAACGGATGATAAAAACTGAGTAAATCACGGGTAAAAGAAAAAAAGAAAACGAAAAAGTTCTTCTTTATTATTGACCATTTTTATTATGACACTTGTTGTGGCCGGTTGTCTTGGTTTGTTGATTGATCTTGTGATGAAAGAATTCGAATTTGACAATTGTTTTTCACTATTGGTATTCTCCATCTCTCCATAGAATCAACAGACACCAAACCTCTATCCAGTCTCACTGTGTTATGACCTAATTATTATGGTTAGTATCTCTGGCCTGAGGTACTTTTCAAGCATTGGCATGTTAACTTTTTTGTATTATATGTTTATATTTCTTTTTTACGGCACAGGCATTAAATAGTCACTTTTTGACGCCTGTTTTCGTCCCGGCAAGTGGCTCTTTATACCGCTAAGTTCAAAGTTGCGGTATAAAGTCTTTATTCCGCAACTTTGATGCGCAGTTCGAAGTGCGCATGTCAAAGTTGCGGAATAAAGTCTTTATATACCGCAGGTTACCCCCTCTCTACTACCTTTTACAGCAGCTCCTATATACGCAGTTCGTGCGAAACTCAACTGGCGTCAAAGTGACTATTAATGCCTTTTCCGTAAAAAATATTGTATGTATGTATATATAAAAACTCGTCTTTTTTGCCCTCCTTAACGGGATGGAAGTCACAGTTTTTTGACCGGGGAAAAAAAAACTTTAGCATGAGGGAAAAAAAAGTCTCGTAACCATAGTAACGGTGAAATAAACGAAGAAAGTGCTGCCCCTAGCGGAGATTGCCGTTCTCATGATTCTAACCTAACTTTCACTCGTTTTTCATGCATATGTGGTAAAAAATAACACATGTGCCATGGGGAGGAAGCAGGCATTTTGCAGAACTCGCCTTCACGTCTCGAATTGCAACTAGTTCTGCAAAAAAAAAGAAAAAAAAAAAAAACGCCTGCTTCCTTCCCTTGGTGCATGATATACTATTTTTCATAAAGTTTCTGAAGAAGGCAATGAATTTGATCGCCTCTCCTCAATATCGAACGCATCGGGTGATAAAATCTCATTATGAAAAAAGAAAAGCAATGGTATAATGCATCGATGGATGAGTGGGTGCGTGACAAACTCTGAAGAATTACAACCATCCTATATCCTCACCACGTAACTTCATATAATAATATATTTTCATGTGAAACATCGTCACATCTTCACATCGTCACACCGGCACACCGGCACATCGGCTCTAAAGCATAGTTAGTATTCTCTGGTTGCAGTTGCAGGCATCCGGTGAACCGCGGCAGCCGCCCGCGCCGTGATCACTTCCCTCTCTCTCTCTCTCTCTCTCTTTTTGTCTTTCTCTCACACGTTCTCCGCGACCGCTATTTTTTTTCGTTCAGTATTCTTACGGCTTATGTATTTGTATTTTATTTTATCGATATGAGGAGTGAACGAGGCAGAGGCAGAGGCCTTGGGAGTACCGGTAACGCAGCTGCTCAAGAAGAAACATAAAAAAAGTCGAAACCACCGAAAGTAATTTTTGATACTTTTGAATGAATTTCACATGATTTTAGAAAGAATTTTTTTTATGGCTATGATGCACAAAATGAAATTTACCGGGGGACCGATTTTAGTTTTTCAGGTCTCAAACTGTTCAGTGAAGACGCCTTTTCGATATGAACAGAATTTTCCCAAAATCGTGTGAAAAATATTCTATAATATGAAAAATGACTTTTGGAAGTTTTGACGTTTTTTTTTTTACAATTCAAGGTGTATGTACCCCCTTCATCCTCTGGGGGTTAATCGCGTGGAAGTTGTTTATCAATTCGCGATTGACCGGGGGTAATTATTCGGGGAATGCTTGTGAATTGGTCGATTTTCAACGTTGGGTCGAGATCCTGCCAGCGGGATTCGCAATTATATTCCTCATTGCGATTGAGCCGTTATTTTTATGACAGAATTTGAATATTCGAACCCCAGTTCTGCTCCCGCGGAGGGCATCGCGGCCAGACAACCGGCGATGGAATTTAAACAATTAACTTAATTTCACAGTCAAAGGGTTACGCTTCGCGAATATAAGGGACACGGACTCCGACCCCTCCCGTTATAAGCGCGTTTGTATCAAAACGTCAAAAACAGAAGAGCTGCGTTTGTAGGGAATTAAGATCAGCTGTTTAAGCTAATTGAATTTAATTTAAACGGATCAAGAATATTTATTGTTTCATCAAACAAAATGATAATAATAATAATCGAGGTTCATATAAAAATTAATTCGCTATTTATTTATCGTTTAGTAGAAAAAATTTGGAACAAATTTATTAAATTGTTAGATTATCTGAGATCCTTTTTCTGATAATTATTAATATTTTGTTTATATTAATGATATAATTATAAATATTTTAACTTTTTTCAATTATTTGATTTGTGTTCCTCATTTATTTATCATCATAGTTTTATCGTTTTCAAAGCTAGAATTTTAAACATTCAAAAGTTGTAATTAAAGGACATAAAATATCGAATTAAAAAAATAACATGAACACTAAACAAAAAAAGTACTTGAATCCATTATATCTATTTATTTAGTTGTGTTTTGAAGTCGAATCGGAGATTATATATACAATTTTGAAGTAAACTGATAATTTATTTGCAGATAAACAATTTTTAATCAGATTTAGGCTCTTTTGGCTCAATTTTTGGCTCAGATAGAATTCGAAGCAAGAAAACTAAAACAGCCTAAGTTTCATTAGAATTGATAAATCGACTCAAAATTAAATTGGGAAAAAAAAATCTAAAAGTTTTTTCTTCGTCCCAAAAGGAACAAAAAAAATGATACACATAATGATGTAGATATTATCAAATTTTGAGGTTTTCATCCATATTCTTGATATTTTGGAGGTAGAATTTGAAGGAAAAAATAAATAAATATATTGTGCAACGAGGAAAGTATAGTTTTTGTGTATCGTCCAAGATTTCTCACAGCTGATACGCATGAGGCGTGATAATATCGTAAAATTGGTTGTATATGAAACCTAAAGCTATACACGTGATATCATCTACGACACGATCTATTTCGAGAATCTCAATTCCGCGATAGACAGAGATAGAGAGAAACTGAAATTTTTGCCAAAAATCTTGTTTTCAAAATATTTTCAATCCTATCCTAATACTCGCAATTTTTACACCTTCGTCAATAGAAACTATATATAAACGTTTCATTCAAAAAATCGTAAACAATCGACTGAAGCAGGAAAAAAAAACCACTACATAATTACAAAAACAAACAAAAAATGATAATAATGACGAATTAAATGAATATATAAATTATTCCATATTTCCTTTAATTAGGAAACGTGTAAAAAGAATGAAAAAAAAAACAGAATAAATAAACATATGAGCTGAGGAAGAAGAAGAAGAAGAAAAAAAAAGAGTCCCTCGTCCCTTTAAATATATCATATGACCCAGCCATGCCAGGGCCCGAGCGACTGAACACTATGAAAAATAAAGAAGCTACACATTTCATAGGAGATGAAAAAGTCAACGAAAACTTATGTATACAGTGTGTCTGTGTCTGACAGAATACAAGACCCACAGAGTCTGGCCTTTAATTACAATTTAAAAAATATAGAACTGCAAATAGTCAATTTTTTTTTTTTTTTTAGTTTCTTTAGGCAAAAAATCTGATAGTTATGTTCTTGATTTTTTTCTTTTTTCATTTTCGATGTACTCGTGAAGATATCATAATTGAAAAGATTTTTTCGACCCACTGATAACAATTGTGAAAGCGAGAAAAGCGAGAAGGTGCTTGAGAATTCAGTTTTTTCATCATATCTTGACAACTGTTGATCCTATCGAAACGAAGGTGAGTATAAAAAATGAAGCTTATGAAATTCTCTACAAGAAAGTATGAACCCATTTTTTTCATATCTTCAACAGTTTTTGCGTAATGAAGG
>JAFFZH010015564.1:0-21113 GCA_018420115.1 Euura saliciscinereae | reverse complement strand
CCCCCCCCCCCCCCCCCTAATCTCACGTGAGATTTATAAAAATGCGTATTTTTAGTGTAAATACGTTAATCTGTACTTGATTGCGTTGGATTCATTAATTACATATAAAAACATAATTTGCTTAATAATATTTTTATTCATTTATAAAGACTAGTTTAATGAGACTAGTATTTAATACAGAACGTAGTCTAGAATCACAGTGGGAACGAACAATAAAATACTTGAATAGGAACTACAAGAATTCGTGAAAGAATAGTCATTCTAATTCAGTCCACGGTGACTCATGTGTGGTCCCACGAGTGACCACTGGAACCAACATTTCCATATGATTTTCAGTAAAATCATCTGCTCCTTCGACTTCGCTCTGATTTAGCCACTCTAAGCCGTTGTCGCTCGCACACAAGAGCTCAGTAGCTCGACGTGTGACAATCCGTGAGGGTCGCACTTTGGGCACTGGTGCAGCGCGTGCACTGTGGACCGCACGCCGGTGCTCTGCAGCTCTTGTGATGGATGAAAAGTAGATACCGCATGTACTGCAGCATCTCTTTTCTAGATGACTACGTACACTTGGGCAATAGAGGTCATAGGGCATGCTGATGAAGGCGTGCAAAGGTTGAATGGGTAGGCAGTGGCGAATCAAGAAGGGAGCAAATGATTTTCCGTCATGCTCTTCAGGATTTGGGACCGTCGGATGCCCATCAACCTGAGTGATAGGGTATGGAGGTGACAGAAAACGGTCGTGAAGAATCATATGCAGAGCACTCCGGCGTGGGCTGCAGCAGTCCCAGTCATCGCATTTCACAACCTAAAACAATAATTAGAAACAATTCATTATTTCTAACTCTGAAGGAAAATGCACGCGCTCGTTAAAAAATTTCGGAAAAATATAACTAAAAAATATATATATAGTGTATGTATATAAAAGCACGCATGAAATCGCGGTAAAATAAAAAGTGAACGACTGTGAGAATTCATACGACAAGAAAACAATTTATTAATAAATTTAAACAAATTGCCGCATACCTGAAGTAAATATTGGCTTTCTCTAACGTGCTCGGTGTACCATCCTTCGGCTGGCAGGTCGGGGACGCTGGACGTGTCGTTGTTCGGGTCTATATATTCAGCAACTACTTCGTGTCCGTCAATTGACACTGCAGACCATATTTCGGACAGAATTTCCCCTGCCTTTTTGAAATTATCTTTTTCCAGACTAACGTCTACTGTTCTGCCGCTGGAGTCAAGATGTGTCCCAAAAAAGTCATGGGGAAGAACTACACCCGTTAGCTCTCGGCTGAGTGGAGCCATGCGCCTCTCCACTCTGTTAAAAGCGCTTCGGCCAGGAGCATTAGTCACAATGAATATTACGTCCAGATCATATTTTTTGAAATGCTCTATGGCGTGTGCGATCACTTTGCGATATCGTGGGTTCTCGTCGGGACCGCCATCGCTCGAAATGATGAGGACAGGCTTAACTTCGCCGTCTCCGTTCTTCATAAAATTGTGAAAAGGCTCAAGTGTTAAAAGAGCGTCCAAGTCTTGAGCGTGACTAGTTGCAGTTGATGAAGAGTGCTTGCCACTTCTGATTGCTATGTATGTTGGTCCACTGTATGAGACGGCTTCTGGCCGTCCCATTTCATTGGGCTTCACTTCACAAAGGGCATACACGCTCGGAATCAATTTGTGCCTTGATGCAATGACGAAGTCGTGATCTGGCAGCGACACTTTGTATTCAACGTGCATTAGCAAGGGCGCCTGCTTGTTTGCCGCTGTGAGTCCTATTGGAACACGAGCCTTATCATCCTGAGATAAAAAAGTCACGGAGTAAGGTCCAAGTACTGAGGCTACCGTCTCCAACGACCGTATGGAGGCTACACAAAAGTATTGGTCTTGGTGTGCTTTATGATGGTCAGCTTCAGGACGGCGCAGCTTCACTGGGACAGTCACTACGTGGCGCTTCGCCTCACGCGTATCTGCTCGTCTAGGCAGCAGTCGAATATAAGTAGCACTTCGTGAGATATTGAACCCCAGCTCAATGAGTTTATCAGTGAGCTGTGAAAGCGTATGGACAGTGCGAACTATCTCACAGCGACGCCGCTCCTCAGCAGATGCACCAAACATAGCTAAATCAACTATTGCTTTCAGCAATTCAGGGTGCTCTTTTTCTAAACGTGGACGTCCAGGGCCAGCACGAGGCGCCAACGACTTCACCGCATCAGGATTCTTAGAACATAATTCAATCATTTTCTGCTTCTTATTTTCCCTGTGCTTCATAGCGTATAATCTCTGTTTTTCCTTAGACTTGAGCTTCTTTTCACAATCGTCGATTTCCCGCCGCAGCTTACGTGCTTTCTCGTGTTCGGTGCCGTCAGCAACGAGAGACCCTTTGCGCCTTTCCGTCAAATCCAGCTCCACACGCATTTTAGCAATCGTTTCCTTCATAATGTCCTGTGCCGGAGTGGGACGCACAGCGGATGGTGTGGAGTTCGACGTGACTTCATCTTCATCGTCGCTGATCACAAGAGGCTGAGTTTTCCGTTTCGGAGCACCTGTGGAGCGAAGAACATTTTGATTTAGACAGGGAAAAAAGGAAGATAACGTCGCGCATACGAAGGAAGGCGAATACTAACCCGCCGGTTGAGGGTCGTCGTCAAGATCTTGAGCCCCTGGCTGCTGGTCAGTGGTCCCATCCTGATCCGCGGGTTCCGCGTTATGAACATTCTGAGCGCTCGTCCCAGCCTGAGCCGGAGCACCCTTGAAGGTCTTAGTGTTTCCCTGGAATTAAAACATCGCGATGAAGACATGAGACTGACAAATTGAGAAGATAGTTTGTTTTAGTAATTTTGTGTGCGGCGAATATGGCGTTAAAAAACTAATAGCGCTCGTAATTGAATGCGTGCAAATTAAAACAATGGATTTTTGTCGCATTAGAGTGCGTATTATGCACATGACATTCACAATAAGTTATAATAAAAAGACACACAAAAAAGATAGCATCACTGGCTTGAGTATTTATTCCCCTCCGTATGGCGATCTCGCGATGTCATGTGTATAAAATAGACAGAAAGGTGTTTAGCCTACCTTATTAAGGAATGCCAGAGTAGTCCGGGCCTTTCTCTCCGCCGCTTCTATGAGGAGCTGTTCGATCTCATGCTGAACGTGCAGCAGTAAGTCTTCCTTTTTCGGGAACCTCTGCTTCGCCGCGTTCCATAACTTTGTCACTTCTTCCTGGCAGCACTTCTTCGTCTTGGAGACATGTCTTTTCACGTATGCATTATAATAATCATGATAACTCATTTTGAATGAGCGACAGTCACCCGGCGCGTACGAGGCAGCGCTCGTCGAGTCCCGCGTTAATACGGGCGTAAACATAGCAGCCGGGAAATGCCCGCGCGTCGCTGCCACCCGGCTCGTAGGACGCAGCGCTCGTCGAGTCACGCGTTCGGCTGACCGGTGGCAGCAAAACAATCGAAGGGCTACTGTGCTTTGTGGCGTTCGCATATTAACTGCGATAAATATTATTGTGTATGATTTAGCCATATTTTAGTGGAGAAACATGTTGCACTTAATTCAACCCAGTTTTCTCGCAATTTTACACTATTATCTTGCGGGAAAAAAATTACGTGAGATTTGCTGAGACCCCCCCCCCCCCCCCCCCGCGGTTTAGGGGGAGTCCGGCCCCGCCCCCCCCCCCCCCCCTAAACGCCTCACGTAATTTATGGACGCCCCCTTATGCGAATCAAGTAATTCGAACAGTAATGCAAGTGATATTGTTCAAGTACTCGAATTATGTCATTTGAGTTTTCATGCTATATTGACACCCTTAGCAGTGCACTCATTTTGAAATATCGTCATTACCTGAACTACGTTTATTCTTTCGTTTTCCACGACATCGATTTGGTCAGCCATCGCGAACCGGAGGATCGTCTGTCACAGGACTTACATGATGAACGATTGTCTGTGAAAATTGCACAGGTGAAATACTCATAAATTTTATCCACAAAATGAATATCAATGAATAGACCAGAATGACTACCTCAGAAACCTTGATCGGCTGAGCTCCAGCAATTTGCGGAACAGGAACGTTTTCACCACTCGCAATATTCTCTGCTTCACGCAGTAACTCTTCCTCGTTTCCAATATCAGGGCCAGCAATACCAGCCTGTACAAATTAATAGCAATTATGTACATCCTTTCATGCAATCATGTAATGCAACGTTTCAATTAAATCGTGATATTTACCTGTCGTGTTTGTTGTCGCTTCAATCTGTACCAAGAGGACGATGGCATGGGTTCGCCAGACTCAGGCTCCAAGTAACGTTTGTACGACTTACGTTCGTAAGGATCCATGATAATCTGTGAAGTATGATTCATATAGATTTTGAAACAACGTGGGTAAATGGAGATGATTTTCCATTGAAAAAAAAATTTCCCGTATTTTTTTTTACCGATTTTCTTAAATATCGCGGGTCTAATGGTATAGGGGCGTGTTCGCCAATGAACGACCTTGTATCATGCATAAGGGTAAAGGATACACGGATGTTTCTTTTATTCGTATTTCCGCGATGAATATAAAAATAAAAATAAAAAATTGCATACGCCATTCTTATTCGTATTTTTCGTATTTGAATTTATTATCGCGGATGCTTTAAATATTCCTGGATCGCATAAATAAATCACGGATAATACAATTGAACAATACAAAAAAAAAACGATGTCGCTATTCGCACGGTTCCGTGACTCTATTCACACACAGTGTGTGACTCTAGTCACACACAAATTTTCTCATAGACACGAAAATTTTTGCGTGCCTCTAATAGAGTCACGGAACCGTGCGAATAGCTACTTCGAAAAAAAAAGAAGAAAGCAGCAGAAAGCCACATTTACTGCTCAAAATTCACAACGTATAACGGACCGTCCAACCATTTTTTTTTTTCATTATATAGATTAGGGTGTCCTGTTTTTTATTTCTATTTTTTTATTCCACCGGCCACGAGTCATAACTTTAGTAGTTGGTCTGAAACGAACCCACACCAAAGATGAGCTTCGTAGCTCAAGTCTAAAGGTGCCTCAATCAACATTTTCATTTTTTATTTTAATAAAATTAAAAAATATATATATCACGATCTGAGGGAATGGATAAACATTGAATTTGATGAATTTTTGTGTGTTAGCCGTGAATAAAAAAATAAGTGCCTTTTAAATCCAATTTATTATGGAATCGCTAATTAAGCCGTCTAGGAAAATAATTTGTGGCACTTTTCGGAAATTATTTGCGACGATTTCTTGCGTTGGGCACAGGTTGGAGTATTTTCGAAGTGTCAGAACAACATTGGACACAAGTAGGTACGACTCTATTAAATCACAGTTACAAGAAAGATAGAATGTCTTAGTTTTTCAACCAGCTCAATTTTTTGCAAAAAGCATGAAATAAAATATGTTTGTATGTGTTTCAATTTCTTCTTTAGCTGTGATTTTTGTCGGTCCGATATCTTTTTATAAATACCAAGAAAAAAATTAAAAACGTGACAACGCCATAATTGAAAAAAAAAAGGTCGAATAATGGGGCTAGGAGATTGAAACTTTGGCGAAATTTTGTTTTCATGACAATAAATGTTTGCCTAAATTTTTGTGTTGAAAGAAAAATAAAAAAAATTTACGAGCTTTTCAGGCTTAACCCGGTCTGAATAAGCCAAAGGCCCAATAAGTACGTTTTATGCAGAAAGTTGGTCAGCATGAAGCCCAAACTACACATTTAATCCATTCCAAAAAACATGATTGGAGCGTACAGCCGATTATCGATATGGCGCTTTAAAATGCAAAAAATTATTGAGGCACCTCTTAGACTTGAGCTACAATGCTCATTAGGGTGGCCCTTATTTGGGGGTCGGTGGAATTTTGTCCGCGACGCCCCCCAAATCAGTTCAAAATAAATAAATAAAAATCTGAGTGAAATTTGAGGTCTCTAGCTCAATGGGAAAGGGTGCCTGTAAGCCCTTACTTTTCCCCATTAGAATAACATAGGATTTTTGACTGACAGAATTCAGTTTTTTCTTCGAAGCCTATCTTGTGCTGGAAAAATCTGTCCCTTTGTTTTTTTCATAGTATCATAGTGTGTAATCATGTACAAATTTTGTCAGCCATCTGAAATGGCATTTTACACAGCCGCTGCGGCCGACAGATGCTGATATTTGAAAATTAATGTTCTATCAATTTTCGAAGACTCTTATCGTCTTTTCATTGGGGTTTGACACAATATATACTGAATGTAATTAGGAACCATGATTTTGACATGACTTTAACAAATTCAAATTTTTACTCTTCAAGAATAAATTGAGCTTCATTGTTGTGATGAATGAAATGTTGTAGAAATCATGATTATCAATTGAATTTCGTATAAATTGCGCAAACCCCCAATGAAAAGATGATGCGAGTCTTCGAGGATAGATAAATGGTTATAGATGATAGATAAACAGTTATCTGATAAAATCAGTCTCTGTCGGCAGCCGCTACTGTGTCAAATGCCATTGCAGATGGCTGAAATTTTTTTTACATGATTACACACTATGATGCTATAAAAAGACGGAGGGACAGATTTTTCCTGCTCAAGATAGGTTTGGAAGAAAAAAATGAATTCTATCAGTCAAAAATCCTATGTTAATCAAATGGGAAAAGTAAGGGCTTACAGGCACCCTTTCCCATTGAGCTAGAGAGCTCAAATTTCACTTAGATTTTTATTTATTTATTTTGAACCGATTTGAGCGGCGTCGTGGACAAAATTTCACCGACCCCCAAATAAGGGCCACCCTAATGCTCATCTTTGGTGTGGGTTCTTTTCAGACCAACTACCAAAGTTATGACTGGTGGCCGGTGGAATAAAAAAATAAAAATAAAAAACAGGACACTCTAATATAGATACATATACAATATAACATATACAATAACGCGCAAATCCGGGATAGGTTTATCTGGAATATTACAAACACTTACTGACGTTAGTTTTATTTGCCGTCCAACAGACAGGTCCCGTGCGAATGAGGCATATGCAGTACCCTCACAAAGGTGCCACTATGGCGATTGGCGATAGCAGCTTTATACCGTTGGGATATCTCACACAGTATTCTCAACTTGAATTACGTATAAGCAGTGATACAATTACTCACATCTTACAGATACAACATGGCACACGATTCCAGAGAAACATTGGAAAAACGATCGCCGCTATACTTTATCTATCGCGACGACGCCACGGTCTCGACAGCGTTCATACTAACATAAGCGATATTCAAGTGTTTCTTTAGCACTGCCGGTTTCACCACCCAACAAAGGCGCTCAACACCACTGAACTCTATAGGTATAGGGTTTAGTGCCGCTACCCACACTGCTACTCACGGACGTAGCTGTGCCTTCTCAATCCAACGGTCGGTTGAGTGCGCATGCGTCGCGAGAAATTTTCACCACGCGGTGTTTACTGTTCAAAACAAGCGGCAGCCTCGGCAGTCGGCACGTGGGTCATAGAACACTAGCGACGCTTATGCGAGCAAGTGTATATTCGGGCACAAGTCGTTTGAACGCCGTCGAGTATGTCGGAAAATATTACGCACGCGTTGGTGTGCTTCTGCCACAGCCGCTTACAGAAAATTGTACCAGTAGAATGTGTGGATAATTTCAATCCCGAAAATGCCGAGGACTTCATCAAAGAAAAAAGGTACAAAGTGCGTGTACGGAGTCCGAGTTCGACGGACACAATCTATCTAAACGCCAACGTTCTGTTGCTGGGCAGTAAGTACATGACAAAATATATTTATTAACTGAACAAGGTTTATTCTGCTAAATTACACAGCAGGGAAAACTAGTTTATTTTCTCTCGTTCGCTCGGTGTATCAAGTATCGCATGCACTACAGGGTAAATGTTGTTCTAGATTCATGCAAATACTGGAAAGTAAAGAATACACTCGTCTGAATGATAATTTTGTTTCGTTTATTTTTTGGTGGCTTGGCTGCGCTCAGCAATTCATTTCACTGTATGCAGGCCGTATTTTTCATGTAATTATTGATCGATTTCTTCCATGGATTTTTCCAGCACTTTCTGTATAAATAGGTTGGAAAGCCTACTAATGAAATGAATCGAATCAAAGGATAGAGTCTTTTTATCTTTTAGCGTAGAAATAATCAGATTTTAAGTATATTCTTCGACAAAATATGTTATTGTCTGACACCTAAGCATGGTAATAGACTCGTTTTTCTTCTTGACGAGTCTGTTTACAGTTTGAGGTCTGAGGTCATATTTTTCGACTAAGTTTTGTTGACATCAGAAGCTATTCGGCAATAGAATATTTAGCTATGTTGTTATTTCGCTGTCGGTTTTCATTATTTCAGTTGACGATGTTCGGTTGTTTCTCGACCGTAAGTGATTCTTGTAGACGATACTCAATACGTTATGGTGAAATAAATATAAATCTGAAAAAAATCTAAAAACAATCAAGACGATACGAGTAATAATTTTGAATAATAATAATGCCTCAAGTTATCAATACATTTTTTAAACAAAACATTGAATTGACAAATTTTCAGGGAACATTATTTTTCATGTGAAATCAATTAGTTAACTTTTCTGAATACACACGAATTTTTCAAGAATTTTATCAATATTTTAGAATTTCCGGTTTCACAAATTTTAAATTTGGCAATTAATGAAAAATCGTGAATTTCGGATACATTTTCGACCGACTTCAAAAAAAAAAAAAGGGAAGAGGTTCTCAATTCGGTTGTATTTCTTTAATGTTTTAATTTCAATTTTTTGTATCTTTGTTAGCTCACAACTTCGTCATTTATGAACCGATTTGGAAAATCCTTTTCTTACTTGACAGGATACACTTTCCGACTAGAAAGTCCCATAGAAATTTCATTGTATTTTTTTTTTCGTGAAAATTCTACCTTTGAAACGATGTACATTACAATTGCTCAGTTCTCGGAGCATTGAACGAATAGTTTCATAAATACAGCATTTAAAAATGTTCAAAAACAGGAATTTGAACAAATCCTAAAATTCTTTTGAAAAAAAATGTATTTGTATTCAGAAAATTCAATGCATTTGAGGTGTAAAAAAAACGTTCCCTGAAAATTGTTAAACGATGTTCTGTTTAAACTAGTACATTTCGATACAAGGGCGAAATGTGAGGCGTTGTTAGGCCGAGTGCGATGTTTCAGCACGAACCGTAGTCGAGGCAGAGGCGTAGCAAAGGCGCCGTAGGCGCCGAGCGAAGCCGGAGCCGAGACGGAGGTGAGTGCTAAATACATCGCAAGAGCCTAAACGCCTCATTTTGCCCTCATATCGAACAGTATTTTTTATTACAAATGCATGAAAAAGTTTCTTGTTTGCACGCCGTGCGCGACAAGAATCTTGTTGTGCACGCTGGATCTGCGCGAAGCGAAGTGCGTAGGTCCGGCGTGTCACGTTGCCATTGACGACGTAAACGTCAGAAAAGTGCCAGAATATACACGCTCCGCACGGCGAAACAAGAAACTTTTTCATGCATGCGTGATAAAAAATTTATTGTCAACTTTTGCGCATTATTATTATTGAAAATGAATAATCTTATCGACTTGATTGTGGTTGATTTTTTCCGATTTTTATCTCATCATAAAGTATTCAATATTATCTACGAGAATCGTTTTTGTTTGAGAATGTACAGCTTAAACATTCTCAATTCTCGTCAATTACGTATATGTGGTTTATTTAATTATTACATAGTCCACTTCCATTATTTCAGTTATCTTTTATCAATTTACGAGCTATAAATCTTGACACATACATTCCACAAGTTATTTCCCCCTCGCTTGTATGTTTAACTTCTTTATCTCTTGGTAATGTACAGCGAAAAGGATCAAGCCGGATGAGAATGGGGAATCTATCCCAACCGAATCGTGTGGCGCCGATCTTGTTAAAAGTTCCTGATCCAAAAAGAAATTCTTGTGCAAAATTACGGTTTTATTTATTAATTCAGAGAAGTCTCTCCGTTGAAAGACGTAGATTTCTTCAAATATTTCCTGCTATTATTTTTAAAAAATGCACATCATTACCCTTCTTACTCTCATCGAATCAGAAAGGCTTGAATTCAACCTCCAATCGATTTAATGAAATCTGATCGAAGAACGAGAAGATTTCTTGTAGACATCACAAAATTCAGTTAGGGAAGATTCGTTATATTGTTATCCAGCTAGACCCTTCCGTTGGATTTCCTTCTGAGCCAATTTTAAAAGTTACCTGAAATGCTGGTCTTAGGTCGTCCCCTCGAATGGTTTTTCCTTTTCGCGTTACGTTTTTTTTTTTTTTGTCATTTTTCAGTTATTTGGCGCGAAGCATCCTAAAAACTTTGACAAACGATAAAAATCGAATCTACAAAATTGAACATCTAAGTATAAAATGAAATTGAGAAACAAAATCGGGGCAATAATATCTGCAATGCACCATATTTCCTTATGTACAAGTAATGCATTAAAATTTTTCGAATACATCGTGTGATTACTCACAAAATCAATCCTCTCGGCTACGTGAATCCGCTAATAGTTGTGACAAGTTATGCGTTTTTTTTTCTTCAAAACGTCTTAGGGCAAAGACTCCTCACATATGGCACTCATTACGAACTTCATCAACTACAGATAGTGAAGAGGATGTAGAAAGTCGCCGTACACAGAAGCGGGTGAAGTTCCCCAACACGCGGAACATGAGCTTCTCTGCTGCAGATCCTGGCCCATCACGGAGGAGAAAAATAAGAGCAGACGAGGTGAAACCATCGGTTAGTAAGGTAAACTACGCATTCGCGGAATTTTATTGGTCGAGAAAATCCCACCACGACAGTGTTGACGGTAAAACTATTATAGATCATATAGATGGGGCTGTCCACGTCAATTCACCTAGGCTCGTGACCGCAACTTTTTTGATTTGCTCCATAATTTTTTCTATTGTTGTACTTGCTCTGAAACATTTTTCAGAATTTTTCCAGATTAAAAAAAAAAATCCCTTTTTGAGTTATGATTTTTTTCGACCGAAAAAAAGGACCATTTTTAAAAATCTGAAAAAATTCACAAAAATCGTATGATTAACGTAAAACAGTTGCCCGATCGCAAAAATGTGGGCCGAATTTTTCTTATATTTTTTTTACCTGATCCAAACTTTTTTTTCTGTCAAGGGGACCATTACAGCGTGATTCAACATATTCTGCATACTCCAAAAATCATTAATATTTTATCCAAAGTTCATTACACGTCGAAAAATGGACTTTTTGGAAAATCACTTGTCGTGAGGTTTTAGACACACGGTTGATTGAATTACATCTCTCGACGTCGCATTTTTTTCGGAGAGCAATTCTTCATCGTATGAATGAGGGAAACTGAGAAAAAGAAATCCAGTGATGAGTTATGGTCAGTTATCGAAATTTAGCGACAATCTAGTCACTCTTTTGGTGATAAGTTCGTCCAAAAATTTTGTTCTCCAATTTCCCTCATTCACACGAAGAAAGATTGCTCTCCAAAGAAAATGAGATGTCGAGAGACATAATAGGATCAACCGTGTGCCTGAAACCTTACAAGTGATTTTTGAGAAAGTCCATTTTTCGATGTTCAATGAACTTTGGATACGATATAAATGATTTTTGGAGTATAGAGAATTTGTTGAATCACGCTGTACTGGTCCCCTTAACAAAAAAAAAGTTTGGATCAGGTAAAAAAAATATAAGGAAAATTCGGCCCACATTTTCGCGATCGGGAAACTGTTTTACGTTAATCATACGATTTTTGTGAATTTTTTCAGATTTTTCAAAATGGTCATTTTTTTCGGTCGAAAAAAAATCATAACTCAAAAAGGGATTTTTTTTTAAATCTGGAAAAATTCTGAAAAATGTTTCAGAGCACGTACAACAATAGAAAACATTATGGAGCAAATCAAAAAAGTTGCGGTCACGAGCCTAGGTGAATTGACGTGGACAGCCCCAGATACTTGCAGTAAATCTGATTCTGATAATAACAATCACTAAGATTGAATGAAAAAACGTTACGAGTTAAAAATATTGGTAACGAAAAAAAAAATAACAATTTCAACAGAATAATCGATGATACGATTTTTTATTCAAACATCGATTTCACACATCAATGCTTTTTATTTGTCGATTATTTACTTACTGATTTCCATTGTAAACATCGTCTATCCCTAACATACACTGGGAGATGGTGCAGATGGCACTTACACTATGATATGGAGTGTTGGCACTTAACCGTGTTATCGTGAAAACTTTTTATAACTTCGTCAATAAAATTTTGTCAGTCATGTAGATTTTCCAGGACGTGCATACGGATTTTGAACTATTTTTCCAAAACGAAACGTATTTTTGATATTCCGGCACTTACACCGATTTGCCGTGCCACCCATCATATCTCGTTGTATAAAAAATATATCCTATTTTTCGGAAGAAGTAATTTCTAATTGAAATAGTATCATCCTTTGTTCAATTCGTCTATTCTTCTTGTTGAATCAGGCTCGTGAGCATCTTTTCGCGAACCTCATCGTTTGATCGGCGGTATGTGGTCGTGAGGCGAGCGCCGTGTCAACATGACGCATCAGCTGAAGAAAAATGCACATTTTTCAGAAATTTTTTTTCTTTTCAATTCTATCACTTCCCAAATCGAATCCAAAATATTGTGAAAGTTCTATGAGAATTCAAGAAAACGACTAGTGTTGTTTCGTGGCTCACAAATTTATAGGGGGTTCGGGATATTCCGGGAGCTGGATTGGTTAATGTTGAGTAAAAAAGGTCACACCACTCACTGCACTTAATTGATGGACTGATTTATTGTACATTACAGATATGAAGATTTGTCAGTTATAACAGTATTCGGCGTCCCTTTGTGACCGAATCACTGGCCGTGTGCCTGGTTCGACTCATGCTAAGCAACTAACTTATTCTATGGTTCATTCTCGCGTTCTCTATCCATTCGGTTTTCTTAACTGTAGGTGTTCGATTCCCTTTTGAAAGACCGCCTAATTCAATTATCATACAAGTGTCTTGAGACAACAATCGTTCAACATCCGAAGTCAAAATTGAGAACGGTGTATTCTTTTAGCTGTGAAATGCCTTTTTTAACCTCTTACGATCAGTGGAATTTGAAATCATCATCCCTACAGCAAGGCGTGCACGCTCATTTCGCACCAAAATGCATTCATGTCGTCATCAAATGCGTTCAAGCTCCCTTAAAACTGCCGTCTCGAACGATAGTTAAAATGCCTTCCGACTTTTCACTGGCTCGTAATGTTCTTCCAAAAAATATGAGAACGTATTGTGCATGTCAACGCGAGTTACCGTATGGTAAAAAACAAAGATCTTGTAAAGACCGAAAAAATAATATAAAACTGTATCCAGCAAGTAATGTGTCGTACTTTTGAACGTTGTTATAGAACGCCAGAAAGAAGCTGGAGAGGCAAAAGCCGGAGGATACAGCCACACATTACACGAATGAACAGATATTAATCCGGTACAAAAAATTAACTGCCGCAGCAAATGAAATCCACGGTCCTAACGCATCCGAGGTTGAAATTCCTCAGCAGCATGACGAAGACGAAGAATTTGTTGATGGTAATTTTATAACATAAATTAAAATTAGTACAAAAATTTCTTCAATGCGCCATGTTTACAGTACTTCGCAGAACTTCTCAACATTGAATGTACATTACAAATGCGGTGTCAGGTAGTGATGAGCCCAAGCAAGACCATAGGGTAAAGGCACCAGTAGTGGGCCAGTACCCGGTAGTGGGCCACTTGGCCTATTTTATGGCAATAATTAGTGGGAACTCCAATTGTTTGATTGAGCAAAATTTGAAAGTGTTCCTTACAGTCCCGTCTGTTGACTGGCACCACGGTCGTGCTATTCAGCTGTTTCATAACCGCGAAATCGTTTGTTGAGCGTCGCGATCTGTGAAGTGAGGTGGCATCCAAAACAAAATACATCGAGGGAGTGATTCTTAGGAACGGTAAGTATCAAGTTTAGTGACAAAAATGTATTAATATATCCATTTGTACCTGTTAATAATTGATGAAATTTGATATTCAAACACTCAAGTCCGCGTAAATATGTGTGAGGTTAGAATTATTTAACGTGGCCCACCTCAGGACTACACTTACCCACGCATGACCAGTAGTGGACCGGGTGGCCAACTACTGGTGTGTGTCGTATTCAATTTTTGCCCCCAGTAGTGGGCCAGTCAATGCTTTCGACGAGGGATTCGCTTACCACAGATTTTATCAAATCCATTCAATCGCCCGTGCTCAAATATATTCATACCTACAAGTTTATGACAATAAATATAAACAATGTATGGAATGAATAATTTGGATAATAGATCTGACAACTACAAATTTATTTACGGTGATTAAAAATTCATCCCACCATAAAAATGATAATGAAATTAATCAAAATTAATTGATTTCTGACCATTCATTTATTCATTAATCTATACCAAATTTCAACCAATGAAGAAGTAAGAAATAATATTGATCAATAGAATTATTAGAAGTTTAAATTAAATTATTATTATTATTTTTTTTTTCTTATTATGAAATATTTTCATAAAATAATATCCAAGTGAAAAACTATTCAAATTCATGCTATAAATCTTATACCTCAAATAAGGACCCATAAAAATAAACAATGAAGGTAATAATTTTGAATATATGGGTAAACAAATTTTGTAAGGATCGAAATATGCCAGATATCCCAGAGTATTGAAAAATCCGTGAAATAATATTTATATTAGTACACATTAAATATCATAAATATCTAAAATATATATACTTCATTACCATATTATGTAATCAGACATGTTTATAAAATAGAATAGTAAATAAATGAAAAATGAAGATAATAGTAATTTTAAAGGAACAAAATATACGTAAGAACGGGTATACCAACAGATCCGAAATAAAATACGAAACAAAGTGAACAAATAAAATAAGCAAATCAAATAATTCAAAACGAATATCAAATTAAACAGAGTAAAAAAATTCCAAATAATACAAAACGAATATTAAATAAAACAAACGAACAAACGAATACTCAATAAAATGAAATAGAAAAAACGAATGCAACACGAATATTAAATAAAACAAAAACAACACCCATGTCACGATTATGGCGTTTTTTTTTTCTTTCATGTTTTCAGAATCACCATGTCAGATAATCGGGAATCTGAGAAAAAGAAAAAACGGGAATTTCACAATTATAGTGAAAGATCCCTAGCGGAAGCCTTGTTAAAAGTTCGGACAAATGATATGTCCGCTAGAAAAGCTGGAAATATGTACAATATACCAAGGAGTACATTAGGTAATATACTACGCGGTTGTGTGCCAGAAAATTCCCGGAGAATGGGCCCGAGTACCGTTTTGACCGCTGCGGAAGAAGCACGATTAGTCGAATGGTGCATCGTATTGGCGAAGTGTGGTTTTCCGCGACGAAACGATGATTTGATACAGACGGTTCATAAAATCGTTACTGAAGATGGCAGGAAAACACCATTTAAGAACGGCCGTCCAGGAAAAAAGTGGCTCACCTCTTTCTTCAAGCGGCATCCTGAGCTTTCGCAACGGAGGTCTAAAGGCATTAGCAAAGGTCGAGCTGTTGTAACCGAACAATCCCTGCGAAGATGGTTCTCCGATCTCAAACTTTTTTTGCAAGAAAACAATTACGAAGATGTTCTCTTGGATCCGACTCGAATCTTCAATGGAGATGAAGCTGGTTTCAGTATGTGTCCAAAAGCAGGAAAGGTTATTGGCCCAAAGGGGTGGAAAAACGTATACAACACGCAGATGGGGAACGAAAAAGAGAACATCACAGTCTTGCTCGTATTTTCGGCAAGTGGAGAAACTTTACCACCTGTGATTGTTTATCCCTATGTACGACCTCCAAGGGACGTTATCAACAGTATGCCACCACGTTGGATTCTCGGTAGATCTGAATCCGGGTGGATGAACAGTGACGTATTTTACGAATACGTTGCCAACTCTTTCAATGCATGGGTTGAGGAACAAAACATCAAAAAACCTGTTCTGCTGTTCATTGATGGTCACAAATCACACATGACCATGCACTTGAGTGAAGCTTGCGACCGTAATGGAATCATCTTGTACGCCCTTCCTCCAAATGCGACCCACATCATGCAACCTGCCGATGTCAGTGTTTTCCGGCCAGTAAAAGCCAACTGGAAAAATACAGTGAAAGAGTGGCAATCTCTACCGGAAAACGTCAATACGGTATTAACGAAGACCACCTTCGCACCATTACTGGAACGAACCCTCACTCTTCCATCTTTACCGGAAACAATTCGCAATGGTTTCAGAACTTGTGGATGATATCCGTTCAATCCAGATGCTGTCGACTATTCAAAATGTGTTCAAAACACGATTGAGTTACTGAATAACTCGCCAGGCAGCACCTCTGACAAGCAGCCAAATCCAAAAGATATTCTGTCAGCCGAAAAAGTGATCAGAAGTATTGCACCCAACTTGGAGGCCTCAGGGATAGATGTTAGTGTCATTTCACACGAAATCTCGAGAGCATCTTCTTCAGGATCTTCATCTGAGGAGTGTCACAACGTGGAGATCGTCACCGACTCACCTGTAGTCGAAGTAGATCTTCCCGTCCTCGAGACAGCGAATCCAGACATTATTATCGGTATTGAAGACATTATCAATGGTGAGATAATTTTACACCTCCCAGATGATGTCACCCAGGTCATCGAAACATCAGGATCAGTTACGCTTCCAATGGATACCGTCACGGAGTCAACATCTAACGGAAGTGAGAATCCGATGAATCAGAATGCGGTTTTTGGTACAGAAACTCAACCAACTCATCAGCTACATTCAGGTAATACTTTTGAATAATATTCAGAGGTGATAAGTACATACATAATTTTGTGAAAATCTTCATAATCACTCAACAAATTTATTTCAGCAGTTATGCGTACACTTCCGTTCAAAAAATCATTCATCCCAACGGCTACCTATTTATTTGTCCTCCATTCATACGGCTCTTCTGATTTCTTTCCTTTCTATTATTTGTTCCGTTTAATATTTTCGATTATGTATTAGTATATATCATGTATATATTATATATTTACAGATCTTGCATGTAACGCAAGCAGCTGATGCATTGAAAATGTCCTTCGTTATCTTAGTTTTCGTGCATTTTTCCATCTGAATCTCTGAATTTACATGCTGCGCGATTATTATTGCCATCTATGATCACTACGAATCATCATTTGCACCGTGAAATCTACATTACCGAAATGTCCCTCGTTCTATGGTTTCTGTTCATTTATTCATTTATAAACTTTTTTTCACGCAGCGGTTAATTAACATGCTGCGCTATTACTATTGCCATCTATGATTACACTAAGAATCATTATGTGCACAGTGAAGTCTACATCACCTAAATGTCCCTCGTTCTATTGTTTTTGTTCTTTTATTATTTATTTCTTCAACTTTTCACTACGCACTTCCGTTGCATTACTTCCGTTGCATCGCTTCCGTTGCATCGCTTCCGTTGCATCATTTCAAGATTTGATCCCACAGACCTCACTACTGACCCGAAAACGGAAGCATTTTCAATGCTCATATACGTGTCAGAGCGACAAAGAAAGTCCAGCTGGGTATAGCGGTCTCTCTCTCTCTCACCCAACGAAGCGAGAAGAGAAGTATTGGCCGATTAGTGATCAACCATCTCTGGCCGCGATAAGTCGCTATCTGGCCATCGATCAATAACTCAAATCACACACTGTATCAATAAAACCAAGTGGGAAGTTACAATAGACGTAAGGTTAACCAATAACAAGTGTGGAAATTATTCTTTCACATCGACCAGAAGTTCTGCTTTCCATACAGTCCACTCCCCATTCACCGTCGATCATTGTGTCCATCATCCTATCGCTAACAATACGTGTATTACGTTTATGTATATATTATACATAATATATATCATGTATATTGTACATAGATGTAGGACTGGGACACAGGCGGGCAAGTAATGACGCAGTCTTTTGTAAAACAATGCGAAAAGGTAATTTATTGAAGAATAAAAGTTTCATTTCACAGCAACTTCAGTGCATGACGCGTAATGGAAGACTGGGGCTCTCGTCTCTCCTACTTTGTATCCCCCACCTCCTCGACGCTCGTTCCTTGCGCCTGAGGCGCCATCTGACCAATCCGGCCAGAACTACAGCCGGCAAATTTTACCAGCCCACACTCGGCCATTCCTGGCTGCTCTTCAGCCTCTGAAGAGTAATCCGCATAAGGCTTCATGTAGTCCGCCGCCGTCGAGGTAACCTTCGGTCGTTCTCCGTCTCCGACTCTGATGACCTCGTACCGATTATTTCTTTTTACTTTCGAGACTTTGTACGGTCCGAGAAACTTTTTCTGAATTTTGAGTCCGGAACCAAATTGGGTGCGTTTGATAGCTACTAGGTCGCCTTCTTCATAATGAGTTGCTGGCTTACACCCTTTGTTGTGGGTTTTCCGATTCTCTTCTTGGACCTTCAGTAGGTTTTCTTTGGCAAGATTCCTCAAGGCGTCGCGGTCTTCCACGAATTCTTCCGCTGCTTCTTGTTCCAGTAACGTCATAATATCCTGGTCCGGTCGTTGTCTCATTTTGTAACGGTGTACCCTGTGGGCGACCAAGGTGGAAGTGGTCGCTCCCCTTTCCGCCGGATGCTCAGAGTAAACCAGGGTCAGTTTTAAGGAAAGGGAAGTAAAGAGGAGTGTGAATGATAACACACTGTTTATATTTATAACAAAATAATAATCAATTTATTCAACACAGTTACGGTTCGGGATTCTCCGGGTCGCAGACGGCGGCGGAGTCTCTGGAATACAAAAATATACGGGCTACAGTCAGCTTGACTTATAACTAAATTGCCTATACTCTTATTACTATCTTAACCTATGCGCGCTTTAATTTCTACTTATGAAATAAATGCAAGATAATTTATTATATCTAGAAATAATATATTTTAAATGAAATAAATCAGAAATATTCAAATTAAACGGAACGGGTTCAAAACTATTAAATATTAAGCGGAATAAATCAGGAATATTAAATATTAAAACAGGATATTTAATATTTAATTCAAACGGAATAATTCAGGCAAGCTATATTCAAACGGTATAATACGGACTTAATTCTACGGTGAATTTAGTACATAATTTCAACGGTGTAAACGGAACGGTCTACGGTACATGATCTCCGCGGTATCTAACACACGTGATTCTAATCCCGGGGGTCCGAGTTCGCTCCCTACGGTCCAACAATGAGTCTGGTCAGTTAGCTTGGTCGGGTGAGCCCGGCTTCGCTGGTCGATCAAGACTGCCGGTCGCTGGCTGGCTCGGTCATTATAAACGCGCTCGGGTGCGCTCTGGCTGCGAGAAGCGGCGCGCCTATCGGCGGCCCGTGAACTACGGTCCGGCTCATCTGGCGGATGGCCGGTTCCCGTGTAGAAATTTGTTAGGGAAGGCCTGACCAATGTTAGGGCCCCCATTGAAGTGTCCATGTCTGGTTCCGACTGAAAATGTAACATTTCGCAGATCAGGCCCCGATATTTTCAATTTTTGTAGGATAATTGATCAGGCCCCGGTCAAGCCCTGATATACTGGCATTGTGAAAATCTTAGCAGTATGTTTTTGAGGATAACTTATTAGGCCCTGAGCAATACCCTCACAATTGCCTGATCAGGGCCTGATTAGTTCGTTATTCTTAAATAAATATACCGCTTGGATTGTGGCGAGGTCAGCAGATCAGGGCCTGACCAGGGCCTCATCAGGGTCTAATCATTTATACTAAAACCAGATCGGGGCCCGCCGTGCCGAATGTTACATGTCATCATCAGGGCCTGACCTGTGATCAGGCCATATAATCAGGGCCTGATTGCCCCCCTGACCAAATTTCTACACGGGTTGACTCTGGTGACGGGATGTAGGCCGTCGGTCGATAGGGTATCGATCGCTGGATCGATGTGTTCGTATGGTAATTACCATACGCTAATGACGGGTTATCGACCGTCGGCTGTACATCCCGTCACACCCCCCTCCTCTTCGGGGTTTAAGCGGAACGCTTATGGGGATAGTGTTTATACTATTCTAACTTATTTGCTATTCTTAACCTACTGCTTATTCTATTGCTATTTACAAATGTACATGATGGGTCTTACGGTTTCGGGTCGCTGACGTACGAAATCTGCCCAGCAGCGTCTAGGCGGATGACTCGGACGGTTCCATGGCGCCGTAGTCGCCATTTCCTGGCTCCTGCCGGGATTCCGACCTCTCCTCCATCGGGTAGTTGGTGGAACACTATCGGGCGCTGGCTTGCGGGGTTTCCAGTCGTGTACCCCGTAGTTGGGGCCGTCCTGGCACGGTGACTGGCAGTGGTAGCGTACCCTGCGCTGGTGGTGGCTGCGGACGGGTGGCGTCTTGGTCCTGCCATGACCCGTAATGCCCCCCGGTATTGCGTGAGCGGTGGGGCTTGAATTATTTCCACCTTCTTTCTCTTCGCCACCTTTCCTGGACGCCTTGCTTTCCTTCCCCGGGGTTGGGTCAGGCTTGGGTATCAGGATCGCGGGTGTTCGGTACGGCGTTTCCTTCTGGGCCGTTGGCTCCTTTGCCGCTGGCACGAAGACGGTTGGTCTGGTCGGTATTCTCTCCATGTCTTATCGCTCTGGCTATCAGAATACTAATGAGCTGGTTATCCTTTCGATTTCGGAATTTGGGTGATAACGGTGTCCTGGGTAGGGATAATCCTTGATCATACGATCCTTGTTGACGTTCGTCCCTTGTTGTTGTTGCCATCTGTACGTCTCTCCGAGGTTTGTTTGCTGGTCTAGTCATTCAGGGTCGCGAACGGCTTGATATCCTGTACGTGGATGTGCGGGACTATCTTTCCTCGTTCTGGCTTCAGGTCGAATATCACGGGCGATATTACTCGGTGGACGGTGTACGGGCCCTCGTATCGGGGCGCTAACTTGGCGTTTCTGTTAGCTGCTTTGTCGGAGAGGATGTGTGTCCTCCTCAGGACTGTCTGTC